>VDFB02083943.1:0-15187 GCA_007258455.2 Sequoia sempervirens
CTTGATGGCATCTTCTTCTGGCATGGGACGAAGTGAAAGGTAGTTGTCTAACTTCTGAACCCATGATCTTGCTGAACACGTATCACTTCCATCGAAGTGAGCCAATGTTACCTTTCCTAAGGCTTGATGAAAATCTGTTCTAGGAGCCATATAAGCTCGGTTATCAACTCTTCTTCCGTGTCTTCTGTCCCTCTAATTCAAGAATTGATCAAAGACCATTGGTTCCTAAGATCAGGAGGTAGGGTAGCATACTCCATATAGGCCTGTCTGGCATCGTCTACCAAGGGAATGGGAGCTTCAACTGGTTGTTCTTCTCTTGGAGTGAATGTAGGAAAGAGCGGTCTAGAGGCTGATCCGCTAGAGATGGCATCATGCTGTCCAATAGTTCTACTACCTCCATTACCATTGTTTCCATTATTCCCATTGTTTCCATTGACACCACTGCTTTCTCCTGTAGCATGGTTTTGATTCGGAATATGGTTCTGAGTAGCTTGCTGATCCATTTTAGCAAGTAATCGAGACATCATCTCAATCATTCCATCAAACTTCTTTTCCATCCTTGCATCCTTCTCTTCCATGGCTGTCCTAAGATTATCTGACATGTTCTCAACTGTTTTACTCGTATCCACTGTTATTCCAGTTTCTCTCAAAGCCTCTGAAAAAGTATCCGCTTCTGGCACTGACGGAAGCTGTATCTGTTGTCTTCTGGCCTGACCTCTGGTGAAGTATCTGCAATCACTGTCACTCATCTGACCACTGAATCACTGTTGGGCACAGGTTGGCAGAATCATGGCTCTGATACCACTGTAATGAACCAGACCAATTTTTTTTTGTTTTTTCATAAAAGATTACAATGCAACATGCACCCGTCAAGGTTAGCATAAACCAGAATGATGCAAAAGGTAACTCTAACCAGAATGTACACCAGGATCCCGATGCGGGCAAGGTGTGAGCATTGGTCAGAGGATCCCTATCTATTGCAATACTGAAAAGAGCTCAACACCAAGTATGTGCTACTCAATCCGTGATGGATAAGAGGCGACCATATGGCGGAGACTTAAGAAATTACAATGCAAGAAAGTAAAAGGCGGCAAGCCAGCCTCTTCCACTTATTCAGTGGGAATGTACAATAACTCAAATTGCAAGATAAAGATGAAGTGCTGATAGTACTACTAACAGCTTACAAGATATCAAAGAGATCACTTAAATTATGAGTATTTCTAAATATTTCACTGCTGCAATTGTGTAGAATGTTTCCAATGGCAGAATACAACCTTCAATGCTTATGCTCTAACCAAGAGACAATTCTCTCAGTTCTGATTTATCAGACCTGCACATCAGATGGGTGAAATCTGCAAACCAATCCTCACTCAATCACTCATATCTCACTCAATACAAGCTCAATTGACAAAATATCAAATGCAGATTGCTCTAGATACAATGGCGCCCAAAACAAGACCCCTAAACCTCACCAAACATCAATGAAACTTTCTGCACACATCCCAAGGCTGAGACAGAATGGTACGGCCCTCTTAAAAGGGCGACTTTGCTAAATAAAATCCAAAACAGCAAACTAAAATCTGTAACCTTGCAAGGTGGGTCGCCCCAATGAGGAAAGATGAAATATGGAGTACCCAAAACGATATCTTTTTGTATTTTTGATTTATAAATGAAAACAGTCTACAGCTATGCAATATCAGCAACACTGAAACATGACTAATTGCTTGAATAACATCAACTAAATGCAAGTAACTCAACTACAATGCCAAAACAACCCACATACAATCTAACCTCTCAACTAGTTGCTATCTTTCAAGCAAGAAGATGAGCCAATGCTAGGAGGTGTGCTTTCCTCGAAGCGAGTGCCTGAAATCAATCCAGCAGCATAACGGTGTAGTAGACAGAAGATGCCAAATGAAGAGCTGAGGCCTGAATATATAGACGGGAGAGAACATCTAGAAGCTTCCAGAGGGCGCCCAAAACCCTAATTTTAAATTCACCTTTTCCCTCCAAAAGATGGCGTCCAAAATCACCAATAAACATTTCACTTATTTTAAAATAAAACAATCTTCTCAAAAGGGCGTCCCACATTACTTGTCTCAATATTTGACATTTTAAAATTATAATTCATCTCCTTATGACGCCAAGACCCTCAAAGTCCCCTTTTTAAAACAACTTAAAGTTGCACTGCTAGACCAAGGGGTATAATATTAAAATAATAATATTATAATAAAATACTTATCTCTCCACCAAAAAATGCGCCCAAGGCCAAGAATTGAAGTGCCAGCTGAAACGACTGCAGAAGAAGCCCAACTGAACTGACCCCAAACTGTCCACTGCCAAAAATAGAATTTACTAAAAATAGTAAATTCGCGAAGTTGCCCGGAATGCCAAACTGAACACACCACTGCGAAGCTCTCTGAAAACCCAGAAAGAATTCGCAGTCAGAAACCCAAACTCCAAGCAACAACCACCTCAAAACTTGGAAACCCTAATTTTACCATCCGCACAGCCTACGGGTCTCCGGAATAGGCCAACGGTCAACAGAAACGATCACTGCTGAGAAGGGGACATTACAGGAGTTTATGTGCATCACTCCTCAACTGATACAAATCTACAAGAAGACGCTGACCTGTAGCAACTAAACTTTCAATCCAGTTGTCCAAAAGTCTACCATGACCGACTAACTGATCCAATTTTCGTTGTTCTGCAGGTGTATGCTGAGTAAGAATAGGTGCTCTACTTGGATTTCTGTGAACAAGATCAGAAATGTACTGACGAAGTTGACTATTTTCAGCCTTGAGTAAGGCCTTATCTTCTCCATCCTTCGTGATTCTCTCTTCAAGATTATTAGTGACGATCTTAAGAAGAGTCACATTTGTCTCTTTAGTGGTCCTGCCAAGATTAGCCTTAGTAAAAGTAAAGTCACCAACTTCGCTTCATCTAAGCTTTTACCCTCTGGAGGAACGGCAACTTCGATAACAATCTCTGATTCTGGAGTCTTCTCGATATGCACCTATTTCTTGATCTTCTTATTCGACCTTCTATGATAAGGTTCACCGAACTCAGATAAATCAAAGTTGTATGATGGTTCACGCCTCTGTCTTCCCAAAGACTTTAGAAAATGTCAGTTGAGAAGAACATCATCATCAAGCAGTAGAAAGAAGTTGTCGCCTTGGAGTCAGATCGAGGACGTGCCTGCCATACCCTTTCAAGAGGTTGAAGCCATGATGATCATACTCATCCAATTTGCAATTGGAGAAGGAACAGTGTGAACGCGTTTCCAAACAAGAATCTTCTAGAAGATGGTGGCCATTAATTGCTCATTTATTGCCCCACTCCTCTTTGTGGCAGTTTTTAGGGTGAATCTTGTTTAGGGCTGAGGTGGCACAATTTGGGCCATCCAGCCCATTGTAATCTGAGCCGTCCATTGGACTTGGCCAGCTATATAAAGGGGCATCCCCCCTCATTTGTACCTCATTAGAATAGACATTGAGTTAGACAGTAGACATAGAGTAGAGGGACAACTTAGAAGTAGCTTAATATAGATTGATAGTGTAGTTGAAGAAGAAGGAAAGTTTTCCTTTGAAAAATTTCTAAGAAATTGTTGTGAACACTCTCTCAATAAAAAGAGTTTTCGTTGATGATGAATCTCGTCTTTTGTTGTGAGTAGCTAGCAAGGTTTCTTAGTCCTTCTGATTCGAGTAGGATCTTAAAGTAGAATAAATTTCATTTCATGCAAGTAGTTAATGATTGTGAATGTGGTCTTCAATTTGAGCAAACTTCATCCATCCATACCACTAGTGTGTTCGCTGATGGTGAATGCACCTTTTGTGGTCAACTAGAATATCATGTACTTAACTTCGATCATGATTTGTATGTTTATATGCGTCGTTGTGATGGTATTTTAATGCTAAGTTGTGATTTGAACACCTTGAGCTACTCCTCTGAAGATTGCACCGGTTATGTGGAGTCTGTCTGAAGTGAGGCAAATCAGAGCCTAGTTGAAGCTTGTGAGAATTGATCGCCATGTCCCACGCCTTAGAGTAGATTCGAGCCTTCTTAACCCAACACTATTTACATTCAGTACCTTCTGAAACAAGAACTTCATAGACAAATCTTTCGAGCATTTGAATTCCTTTCTCCGTTGTTGAAGTATTTCATAAGTCCCCTTGAAATACCAGCAAATCACATCGAGCCAACTGAGACTATTCGCATTGAAGGAACCTTGGAGTTGAACGCATGAACTCTCTCGCAATCTTAGCGTGCTGGATACTTTGATCAAGAGAGAATAGGGTAGCCGTTGGTGACTTTATTCTGCGTTGGTGCAGTCACGAAAAACACATCAACAGGTTACTTCCCCTGTTTGTGAGGTGTCGACTGTGTCTCCTATGGCTTTTGACACTTCACCTATGGTGGTTGTTCCTACTCCCAAACCTATGATGGGTGAGGATCTCAGTGCTAAGGAGATTGAATTTGATATTCCTGATTCTATGTTGGCTGAGTCATTAGATTGGCTCTTGAGCTTGCTGGTTGGGAGATTTAGTGGTTATCATCCCAATATTAACTCTGTCAGAAGATGGGCTCTTAGGGCTAGGCTTCTAAGAGGCCAGGTTAAGGTGACTGCTATGTGGAACAACTATTTTCTTTTTTCATTTTATGATATGGAGGACTGTAGAAGGATTCTCAATGAAGGTCCTTGGTTAATGGGTATGAATGGCCTTTGTCTTACTAAGTGGTCTCCTTGTTTCAACCAATGGGATTTCAAGTCTCTTGTTTGGGTTCGTCTTCCAGGATTGCCTTTGGAATTTTGGAATGAATTTTTTTTTATGATAATTGCTAACTCTTTTGGGAAATTTTGTGCTTTTGACCCTATTACCAAATATATGAGACGTTTGGTGTTTTCTAGATTTTGTGTGTTTTTGGAGAGAAACAAGGTGCTCCCCACTCAATGTACTTTATCTTCCAACTATGGTACTTGGGTTCAACAAATGAAATTTGAAAGCTCTCCTTTTATTTGCAATACTTGTTAGAAAGTGGGACATGCTGCTTCTACTTGTTTGGCCAATATGAATTAGCAGTTTGTTTGCAGAAAAAAGGAAGAACCCCCTATTTTCAAGCAATCTTCTTCTCCTTGCATGGAGGTTTAGAGGGAGGATTGCAATGGAAATTTTTCTTTTGTTTTTTCCACTCCTACAAAATATTTGAGGCTGCAGGATGGATATGAAGCTGTTTGTTTGGATTCTCCCAGTAATAAGAAAATGTGTCTAGGAGAGAAGGATCCTGGGTCAAAAGTTAAGCAACAATCTCTTGACCATTTCTGTTAAATCCCTTTTTGTCTTGAGCCAGTTTATGACAATGAAATTATGGTAGTTCTGTTAGTTGTGATTAACTACCTTTCATGAGAATGTGAAATTGGGAAAAGAATTTAAAATTATTTGGTTGTAATTGTAATTATGGATGATTTCCTTATATATGTTCATAGTGAAAGTGTTGGAAGAGTTTTTATTTTATTAATGATATCGAGAACGGTCTAACCCTATTCCTTTGTCAAGTGGTTGTAGGATCATCAACACTCGAGGGAAAGGGAAATATCATCAAGGAGAGGTCATAGTCTATAAAGGATCAAATCATCATCAAGCCATGAGTAGGTGAAAAGTGGCTACATTGAAGTCGTAACCTTGGGATAATTCTCATTTAATAAAATAAATTATAAAAACAAGTCAAATTAAATTGAGCATCATCATAATCCTTCGAAGTTATGTAATTAACTTTATGTGCACCTTGAGAGTTAGTCATGTATTTAAAAGAAATATATTAAAGATAATAATAAAGGCAACCTTAAGTCCAATGATTTAATTTATTAAAGTTAATAATATTAATATCAAATTTCTTGCTGCCATCCTGGCCTTCATGCCTTTTGTAACGCCCAAGATATAATTCATGTAGTTGCTCACTCTTGGGGATTTTGGCCCATTTACAATTAAAGGAGGGTTTCTTCTTTGGTCGCTCTCTCCTTTCATTTTCATTTTTCTCTCTCGCAATCTTTTCATTCTATCTCTTGTATTTATCTCATACTCGCTCCCTTTTCTCTTCATTCAGTCAACTTTCAATGGTTGCATTTTTCTTCATGATTCATTCTAGCCGAACACCATCTACTTGCAATCATACACTGTTATTTAGGTGAGGGGAAAAGATAATATTCTAAGCTCGCAAGAAAATCATCACAACCTATTTTCTTTGGATTGTGAAGAATCAAGTTTCAGTAGCATTTATCCTACTCCTTGGAAGTATACGCCAGAGAATCCTCGAAGTTGTTGAATCGTTTCTATAGGCACATAAGTGCATCTTTTAATTTGTTAAATCTTAGCATTGAAAGGATCTTACTTCATGCTTGCAATTGTCTTGCATTGGATGGCAATTCATTGAAATTCTTCGTCTTGTTTGAAGTATTAAGATATCGGTTCCTTGCAACCTCAGAGTCATGTCCGTTGAAAACTCTTTCCTTACTAGTCATGAACCTGTGTTATTGGTTCGATTTTGTGCTCAAATATACTCTGTCTTTGTTATTTTTGAACCTGATTCATCTATTTGATCTTGCATGCGAATACCATGTGATTTAAATTGTCAATATTTAAGTTGAAGTCCTCATTGTACTCTGCTCTCATGCCAAATTGGTCAGATCATTAAAACTCTATTCCGATATAGCTTAATGGAACTTAATCTAACCATAGGAATCTTTTCTAAACTATCGAAAGACTATCTTCTCTTCTTTGGTATGAATGAAATGAGTTTATTACCTCTGTTTTGTAAGACACTAAATTTGGTGTAGAGTCCTTTGAACTCATTCTCTCCTCTACAAGTCAATAACAAGTATCTTCTACTAATTTAAAAAGAATAAAATTAAGAGATGGGTCTCTAAAAATATATATCTACTTTGGGTTTCTGAATCTGGGTCAGACCTTGCAAATTAATCATGGCCAGTAGTTGAAATAAAATTGAACTGAAAATAATCTTTAATAGTGTTTTTGTCAAAGTATTATTTTCCTCTAGTCAGTAAAGAATGAACACATTGAAATTGATTATAGAGGAACGAAATCTTGAACTGAGCCTTTTAAACTCATACTATTATCTATAAATTTGAAATAGATTCTTCACCTAATTGTAAATAAATGATATTAGATGAGTCTTTGAAATTATAAACTTATTGGGTTAAGAATTTAAATGCCGAGCAAGGGTGAGAATGTTGACAACACAAGGTATGTGCTCATTGATGATAAAATCCTTGGCCAAGGTTATGATGCTTAGATTAAGCATTTGTTGGCTATCAAGAACAAGATATACCCTTAGTCAAAATGGTCTTTCTAGTTAGGAGTACTCTATAGTGAAGGATCGACCAGGTAGTATAGGTTCTTGACACTAGGCTCAAATGGCATGATGGTAGTGTTGTGACCTTTTCACACATCGCCCCATTAAGGATGGGGACCCCTAATTTTTGCTCCATTCTGGTCTTTTTTTGGCTTTGGTTTTGTCTCTCTCTCTCTCTGCCGGTCTCTTTTCTATCTTCCTTTCGAGGGATGTCTCCGCCATTGAGCTTAAATGTGAAATTTGGCCGAGTCTGAAAATTAGGGTTTGTACTTTCCTGCCAATCTAAGGTCAAGCAAGGTTAATAAATTGAAAATAGAGACTAACACTATTGTCAGTGTGCTTCCAGCAGGCTTCCACTGAAATTTCATTGGATTACGGCTACTTACTATTTTTAGTAAGTGTGAAATTTGGAACCTTTTCTCGACACTTTCAGAGTTTTAACAGTCACACTGCGTCCAAAACACATCAAGTTGCTCGTGTGCAAAATTTGAGCTGAAACAGACAACTTACTATTTTTAGCAGTTCAGCTTCCAGAGCAGATTTTAGGGCTTAGATGCAGTGTTTTTCAACGCATGTCTGGAGATTCCTTCTGGGTTTTCAGAGACCTTCGTAATGGTGTGACATGCAAAATGAGATAACTTTCAGAGTTCAGCCTTCAGAGGCTATTTTTAGGGTTTGCATGTTAGGGTTTTCTTTGCATGTCTCCATATTCCTTATGGATTTTTCGAGAGCTTCGCAGTGACATGACATGCAAACGGAGATGGTCACTCATTTAGGAACTTACTCTTTTTAGCAGATGCATCCCGGCAGCCGCCTCCCAGCACTTCAGAATCGTGAGTTGATCGCAATGCAGCAGAAACAAGAACAAACGGAGATCATTTGATATGCATGCAGAACAAATTAGGGTTTCCAGCTTCGGGGCCCGAAAAGAGGGGTAAAAAGTCAGAATTTTCGAAAACCGGTGTATACCACCGCGATCAGCGTCCTTCAAACTATCTGCTGATAAAATTTGAGGGAAAACGGAGCACTTACTATTTATAGTAAGTCGTTTCAGAAATAGGCTAAAAATAGCAAATCAGCAGCATGCGCCAATGTCGACAGGCAGGTCACGTGGTGAGGAGCACGTCATTCAAATTTCAAATCAAACGGAGTTGTGGAGGTATCAGAAGCAGGCAGTTACTATAAATAGCAAACCACCTTCAGAAATGGGCTAAAAATAGCAGGCCAACTCGAAATAGCAGTGTCAACAGGTTGATGAAGTCGTGAGGATCCAGTGTTCAAAATTTCAAGACAATCTGAGCTTCTGAAGGATGAAAATCAAGGGACTTACTATTTATAGTAAGGCATGAAGAAGCTGGCAAAGACGAAGAAAAGATGACTAAGTCTAAGACTTCATCCTGCAATTGGTTGCCTACGATAAGATTCAGAAGAAAAAGAATAAGGGAGGAATTGACTTCCCAATTGTCATGGGCAATTTAGATGAAGTGTGTCCTTCATTACAGGCAGCTAGAGAAGCCGAGAATGAGCTTCAGTTTTATCACTTTTCCTATCACACCAGTAAACAGCACTATGATCCACATAACAATATCAGATGGGTACTGTCAGAAGAATTTAAACATAAGGCAAACATTGAGGATTATTGGGCTGGTGCATCAGACGAGGTTGAAGTCAGGAAGAGGGTGTTCTCTAGGTTGCCAATAGGCATGATTAGGGAGTGTGAAGTCATTCCAATACCAAACCAAGTGGATGAGGACATGAACGTTGTCCATCCAGATTATGAGGCAGTAAGGGACACTCCACTTCCACTTCCAGATTGGTCAGAACCAGAGATTGCTAACTTGGACACGCTTTCTATTCCAGTCTTGACATTTACTAGAGCATGGGTTGACAGACGTGTGAGTAGATTGAAGAGTAGGTCGATTGCATTGACTTACAATTTGATGGGAAATCACAGGACACCCACCACCAGCAAGAAGAAACAAATCACACGAGGTCCAAAATCTAGAAGGAAAGAGCCAGTTCGGCAGGAGCCTGTTCAGCCGGAGCCTCCAAGAGTTGTAGTTGAATCACCCACGCCATTGGAGACACATTCTCCAAGCATACAGGAGGTCTCTTTATTTGCTGATCAAAGAAATGCATTGAATCAGCTGCCAGTAGTACAAGAAGATAATCAGCCACCACGGAGAGAGTCGGTTGGCCAGAGTGTCAACGCACCTAGTAGAGATGACCAACAGACCAATGAGGGGACTGCTACTGACCCTCAGTTTCAGCAAGAGTTAGAGGCAGCTTTAGACGATGATGATATAGTTTCAGGAGATACTCAGCCACTTGAGGCCGATGAGCCTCACCAAAATGATATGGAAGTTGAACAAGTCTGTGAAGTAGAGGCACAAGAACAACAACCATTTGATATACAATATACAATACCTGATTGGCTCAGAGATAGGATGAGAAGAAGCCCCAATGAAGAGATTGATCCAGCAGTTGAAATGGAAGAGTTTTTGAACAGGATCAGCACGCCTCCACAAAAGAAGAGAGCACGGAAGTTTTCAAAGATATCAACTAATGAGGATGGTTCCCGCACCCTTCACATGGCAGTGCCACAAGTTGATTGTGATCAAGACGAAGCAGTACCAGAGAACTACGTGGTCACAACTCTGGAGTTAGGACGCCCCACACATGCACAGATTGTAGAGGAGTGTGATAACTCCTACCACGCCCTCAAGGACAGATTATTTAAAAAGGAAGGAAAGTATAAGAAGTTGAAAAGGGAGCATAAGGCTTTGATAGGATATATGCAGCAATTGTCTTGTCCTTCTGGGCAGGAGATTCCAGCAATAGAACTTCCAGCTGAAATACCTAGAGAGTCAATTAGTGGCTTGTTGGAGTTGGGGAAGATGGAACAAGAGGCAGATAAGTGGGTCATGGGAGTTCGTGTTGAGACAGAAAAATTTATGGAGGACCTTGCTCTTGCTTTTCAGCAAGCTTCTAGTATTTTGGCACGGATGGAGGCAGTTGATCAGGCTTGGGGTGATGCCTCTGTTTATCAGAGCAAAGTTATTCAGCGTCTAGAGGCATTGAGGCATGTTCCTTTGCGGATGCTGATTGATGGAGGAGTCATTCAGGAGAATGATAGATATGACTTTTCTAGATGGTACTCTTCGGTGATCATGGGACGTGGCTTCTTTGACGCAGCACAAGCGGATTCAGCTAGAGTTAGGAAAGCTATGGCCAATATTATTGATGGAGTCCAGAATACCTTTGAGGCTATATTTGCTAGGCGGTTGAATCCCGATGAGGTGACTGCTGATAATTTGAGGGGTAGGCTGGTGCCTTTCTTTTCAGAGGTGAAGACCTTCGTACAAGATGACTTTGAGAACACTTCCACTTTCTCCAGTTTGATCCAGAGCACGCAGGATTCCTTAGTTGCTTGGAGAAAATCTTGTGCAAGGCATGAACAGTCAGTCATAGTGTTAGAGTTCCAGCTTGATTGCATTCCACCCATTTCAGTTCAGGAGGTTGAGGCTGTACTTGGCAGGTTCATTGAGTTTGCAGCCAGGGAGAAGGAGAATGGGAATGCACTACTGCACGATGATCTTCTGGAAGATTGATTGTGGGCATTAATTGCCTTTACTATTTTGGGAGTGAGTGGGAATCTTTGATTCATTCAATGTATCACTCCCCATTCTGGCAGTTTTTAGGGTTAGGGCTGAGGTGGCTTAATCTTAGCCATTCTTTTGATTGTAATATGAGCCGTCCTTTGGACTGAGCCATCTATAAGAGGGGGAGTCCCCCTCATTTGTAATTCATTAGAATTAGAATTAGAAGCTAGAGATTGGAGATCAGACTAGAGAGTAGAGCAGAGTAGACATTTTGCTTGATATTTTAGCATAGTTTGGAGGAGAAGGAAAGTTTTCCTTTGAAGAATTTTGTAAGAAATTGTTGTGTAACACTTTCATAATAGAAGATCTTTTCATTGATGGTGAAATTCGTCTTCATTGTGTTTAGCTAGCAAGGTTTCTTCGTCCCTTCAATTCCAAGTAGCGTAAGATAGCGTAAAGTAGTTTAAGAAGTAGCATTTTCATTTCATGCAAGTAGATAGTAGCTGTGGATGTGTGGCATTGATCAAGGCCCTTCGTTTCATTCCATACCACTAGCGGCTTGCTGACGGCAAGTTTTCCTTGCGTGGTCTACTAGAGCATTCCATAAACTTAACTTCAGTTGTAGCTCATGCCGTGGTATGCGTCATTTTGACGGTATCTTGGTGTTGAGTTTTGACTTGAAAATTACTCGCTATCCCTTTGAAGATTGCACCTACTTTGTGTAAGCTGTCCAGCATGAGGCGGAGTAGAGTTTGGTTGGAGCTATTGAGATTGATCCCAAATCCCGCCTTAGAGTAGAATATAGAATCTTCTTACCCTTACACTCATTTACTTTCCGTTCATCTTTGGTTAGTTTTAGGAAAACATACTTATTGCTAAATCATCCGCATTGCACAAATCCCTTCCAATCATCCATTTACTGTTAACTACAAGAATTCTGAACAATTGTGTAAGTCCCCTCGTGAAAACATCAATTCACATCAAACCAACTAAGGGTATTCTAAGTATTTTGGAACCTTGGAGTTGAACGTGCGAACTTTCTTGCAATCTTAGCGCACAGAATACTTTGATCAAAAGAGAATGGAGTAGCCTTCGGACAACTTTGTTCTGCTGATTGGTGCGGTCATAAAAATCACATCAATAGGTAGTTATGTGATCCTTTGTTGATTTCCCTCGTGAAGGGTCGAGTTTCTTCAGTTGAAGAAACATGGGAGACCAATAGGTCTTTGGTTGGGTGGAATAGCCCTTGATGATATTTCTTTTTCCCTTGAAGTCGAAGTCTTGCTCAAGCATTTCGGCAAGAAGCCTTTAGCCTACAGTTTCTTGTAACTCTTTCTCTCTCTCTTAAATTTAGTTATATTTACATTAACTTGTTAATTCATAGCTGTAATAAATGCTCTTTTCATTTCAAAAGTAATGGAAATGTTAATAACCAGCTATGGTTTCCGGTAATATAAACAGTTAATTATTTATTTTTCAGCTGAAATTGAAAACTAGAAGTTAGTTGATGAATTGTTTATGTAGTTATTATTTAGATGGTTTTTCCTTTTCTGTTTGTTATTGCAAAGGAATCTCTAAAAGGAAACTAGTTAGTTACACTTTAGATGAATTTGGTAGTTAGTTATCATTCTTAAACAATAGATTAGATAGAGTGTTACATATGATATCAGAGCGAACCAGGTTGAACACATGGACCTATGATCTCATCACGAGAAAAACCATTAAGCACTCAACAGTTTGGCTAAGGTTTAAAACTGGTTTGATGCCAAAAAGGCATTGAGAAAAACCAATGAAACTATCAGGAAGACTGTTTTTCCAGCACTTACCAAAGTCAATGGCTAAGAGAAAGCCTGTTGATGTTTTAGGTAGCTTTGGGAGTTAAGCCAAAAGTTAGGTTGGCTCAAGTGAAAGCACAAACAGAAGTTATACTTTCTGGGACGACTCAAGTAAAAGCTAAAACCTTCTCTTGGATTTGTATAAATAGGAGATATGCTCTTCTCATTCTATGATCGATTCATTCATTCAGTTTGCTATTTGGTGATCAAGAAGGAAGTTTGCTAACATAGAAGTCTTAAGGAAGAGCATGGATTATCTTTATGACAGTGCTAAATTGTATCATTATACTCTGCCTATTTTGGCTTAATTCTTAAGTGTTATTTTGCACTATTGTATGTGAATTATCTTTAGTAAAAATGTTGTTGGGTTTTTCTCCCTTGAGTAGGAGGGTTTTCCTAGGATAAAAATTTTGTGTTCTTTGTTCTAAGTTTATTTTTTCTGCTTATTGTTCATATCTTATCTAAAAAAACATGGTATCAGAGCAAGTTGAAGAAAACTGATCAGATTTGACTAAGCATAATTCTGGGTAGTGTGGAAGACATTTATTTGATATGCCTGATATGAAATTTGGGCACACCTTCTGGATGATAAGTAGTTTGATATTTTGGAGGTTTTCATTGGCAACCCAAATGCAGTTGTGTAAGCATCAAATGCAATTCGATTTTTAGGAAAGAAGTTAGATTGTGCATAGAAGTTGTTGAAGGAGAGTAGGGAAGGCACGAGTTGACTTGAAGATCAATTTCCACTTAACTAGGCCACGCCCAACCAAGGAAGACATAGTGCAGGTCAATGGTAAAAAGAATGAAAAGGCTGAATGTAGGCAGATTGATGCTAGGACAAGAAAGAGCTGTGTATATTCGATGGGGCTGAATAAAGAGCCCGTGCAATACACATTCGAGCCATATGTGAGAGACAAAAACTAGCAGATGATGTTAAACCTAATTCCATTAATGGATAAAGTCGTGCTTGTAGAAGAAGAGACAGAGGAAGGAAAGGAAGTGTTGATGTGATTTTTATGACCGCACCAATCAGCAAAACAAAGTTGTCCGAAGGCTACTCCATTCCCTCTTGATCAAAGTATTTTGTGCACTAAGATTGCAAGAAAGTTCGCACATTCAACTCCAAGGTTCTGAAATACTTGGAATACCCTCAGTTGGTTTGATGTGAATTGCTGTTTTCACGAGGGGACTTACACAATTGTTCAGAATTCTTGCAGTTAACAGTAAATGGATGATTGGAAGGGATTTGTATAATGCGGATGATTTAGCAATAAGTACGTTTTCCAAAAACTAACCAAAGATGAACGGAAAGTAAATGAGTGTAAGGGTGAGAAGGTTCTAGATTCTACTCTAAGGTGAGATGTGGAATCAATCTTAACGAGCTTCAACCAAACTCTGTTCCACCTCACGCTGGACAGCTTACAATAAGTAGGTGCAATCTTCAAAGGGATAGGGAGTAATTTTCAAGTTGTTGGCGTAACAACTAACACCTCTGGAGTAGAAGTTGTTATGAACAGCCTATGCACACTACGCAATGAGTGCTCTTCAAATTATGGAGGGGAAGCTCCCTCGTTATGCTTTGACAAATGTACTTGCAAAGGAAAATAAGCTAAAACTATGTCCTGTCTTTTTGTTTCAGCTGCTAGAGGTACAAGGCTTTCTTGAAAGAACTTTTACGTTGCAGCTGAGTTTTCTCTGGTTTTGCAAATCAACTAAACTACAACTTATATCTATCCAATCTCCTCAGGAAAACAGAGCAAGAGGAAACGGAGCAAGGTTTGACTATCGGACAATAAGCATGTTTAGACTCTCTACTTGAGGGCAAGGTGGCACAACTATCATCTCAATCTAAACAAGCTTATTGGGCACAACAGATTTAAGAATTCACTAAGACGATCTTATGGAACCCTGTGTGGCATAACACTCGATCGAAACAGCAAAGCCTTCACAAAACAGCCTTTATCTTTATAATCTCACGAAACCCTATGTGGCATAACCTTCGATTATATTGATAAAGATTTCACAAAACAGATTTATCGCTGCAACTTCTCGAAACCCTATGTGGCATAACGATCGATCACAATGGTAAATCAACACAAAACAGCCTTATCACCTCAATCTCTTGGAACCCTATGTGGCATAACAATTGATTTCAATGATAAAGATGCTCAAACAGATATACCTAAACTATGGAAAGAATTCAGCATTACAATCTTTCAAAACCCTATGTGGCATAACAATCAATTGCAATAATGAAGACACATGAACAAATAAAGAGCAATGAGGGGCAAGGTAGGCCTGACATATGGCCTCTCTCAAGCAAAAAGTTAATTTACAAATGAGCAGCTCTTATTTATATACATCAAGGTGTAGGGAACCTAA
>VDFB02083943.1:15287-65260 GCA_007258455.2 Sequoia sempervirens
TGCATCTGATGACTGTATGCACGACAGCTAAAAGCTGTGTTAAGGGCCTCAAAAAGAAAAGCGCCCCTGGCTCAAGGTTGCACTTTTGTCATTTCGACGAAAATCAAACGTCATCAAAATACCCTATTTTGACAGTTGATATCTGGAGCTGGGATGACCCGATTCAGGCATTATCTGTTTTAACGGACAGCCAGGAGGGCCCTTAAGAGAAGTCACTGGAGGTGACGAGGCAAGAAAACTGCTTCTAAGACCTCAAAAACTCCAGTGCGTATTTTATTTATGTTTACCGCTCCCAGACTTAGCCATTTTTCGAACGTCTTCTCTTTCAGTATTATACTAAAGACCTCGCACGCACGAGCGACTGCCAAATGCTGAAGGCTGACGGCTATGCTCGTTGGAAAGATAAATTGATTACGCTCAATAGTCGTGAAGACTTCGAACGCGAACGGGCTCATCTGACCATCCTGAAGGCTAGGCGCCTTAAGACTATGAAAATGCACTGAAAACCATTTGTTGGTTCGCCCGTAAAATTACGTGCTCGGTAGAATCTCTGCCACGACCATCAGGAACGTCGGATCGACAAGCTGAATGATGCCTTGCGGAGCTAGGCTAGTGTACTACTGATGTTGTGAAGACTCTGTCTGCAAATATTGGTATCTGAGGGGTCCTTTAAGCCAGCGCCCCTGGCTTGTACTTGCACTGGGCATAAACAGAGAAGCTCGGAAACATGAAAACTCCATTTTAAGCTGATCTTTGGACGACTGCCGCCTGGAATCTGAGATTCGGATGACTGCACTTGATATCTCGTCGGATAAGCAGACTAGTTGTGAACGGATTGACTGTGTCCGGCATCGAAACTGTAAAGATTTACCCCTGCCTTGAAATGGGCGCCCTCAGGCTAGAGGCGCGCTTTTGCCTGAAAAGAGCAAAATTCTCATCTCCTAAAATTTAGGGATTTTGACTTCTGTCGCTGATAACCGGAGTTGTGAGTCTCGGAATGCCTTGCTGGATAGCTCGACAGATAGCCAGACTAGTTCTGAAGAGATTGACTAGATGCTTGAGCATTTTAAACAAGATCTTGACCTCCAACAAACTGGGCGCCCCTGAGCTATACTTGCGCTTTTGGGCTTTTCCTCTGAGAAATCTCCATGATTTGATCTTTAAAAACTCTGTTTCGATCATAAAAATGACCGTCTGCAATATGAAATGTCATCTGCAATACTCCTCCATCATGAAAAGCTTTTATCTGAGTCTCTGCTTCAGTTCTGATCAATAAAACTGACTTTGACTGACAAAATATTGACAAAAACTCCATGCTTGATATTGCCCAAAACTGTGTTTTACAACAAATTAGCAAGGTTTAGACTTTTAAATGCAAAATGCCTTAATGAAGCAAAAAAATTTGGTTTGGGTACAACATTAGGCTCCGTCTGGTGACCATGTCGGATACCTACGGCATAGGAGAACCTAAGAATCTCAGTGTGAAGTAGACCAGTGATTTATAATTGGGCATTGGAGTCAGGAATTTTCCCTAATCACCTAAAAACTTGGAATTTCCTAAAAACTTAACCTAGAAATCACCTAAACAAGACTACCTAAATCACCTAAAACACGACAAAACGTCACGAAACGGGGAAATACAATATGACATTACGATAAAGCGTAAAAATTACTTACAAAATATTTACAATGTTACTCCTCCCCCGGAGGGTTCAAGTGCTTAAGATATTGCCCACTATAAGGAAGCGGGAAGAGCCTTCCATCCTGATGTGAAAGAATATAAGTGTTCTCTCCTGCGGATTCTTGAATCTGGAAGGGCCCTAACCATAAAGAATCAAATTTTCCATGCATTCCTTTTGGCTCATGCCTCTTGTCCCACAAAAGGACTTGATCTCCGACTTGAAAGTCTCGATGACGAGCTTTCTTATCAAAAATTTTCTTCACTCTTTCTTGATGTTGAGTGATCTTATCGACAACCTCCGTCCTTTCCTCTTGAAGTTTCATCAGGAGCAAGATCCTCTTCTGAATAGGATCATTAAATTCTTCATCCTCTACTGCTGATGCTAACTGTAAAGCAGACAACTCCAATGTAATGGGCAGAATAGCTTCTGTACCATACAAAAGTATAAAAGGCGAGGTGCCAATAGCTCTCTTAGGAGTTATACGATCAGCCCAAAGAGCGTCGTACAACTTGGTATGCCAAGCCCGTTGATTTGACTCAACCAACTTGCGTATGATTGTGACAATGTTCTTATTGGATGATTCGGCTTGTCCATTACCCTGAGGGTAATAATCTGATGAATGAGACAACATGATGCCGTGATCAAAACAAAAACTTAAAATCTCCTCTGACGAGAAGCAAGTAGCATTATCAGTCACAATTTTGCGAGGAACTCCGAAGCGAGAAATAATATTCTCCTTTAGAAAACTGCAAACCACTTCGGATGTAGCTCTTTTGGTAGGAATTGCCTCAACCCACTTTGTAAAATAATCTGTCGCTGTAAGGACATAAACATGCCCCTTGCTGGAACTTGGATTGACGGGACCTACAAAATCAATACCCCACTGCTGAAATGGAGCATCTATGATAACTGGCCTGAGAGGAAAGGATGCCAATTTCACTTTACCAGCAAACTGCTGACATAACTGACATTTGTACACCCAATCATATGCGTCACGAAACATAGTTGGCCAATAGAACTGTGCTCGTAGAATCTTAAATGCAGTGACTCTCGATGAAAAGTGTCCTCCGCATGCCTGATTATGAAAAGCTTCTAACAACCTTCGCTGCTGATCCTTTCCGACACATAATAGGAAAGTTCCGTCAAGGCCACGCTTGTACAGAACGTTATTAACTAGCACGAAATTCTGTGCTTTCAATTTCAAAGTTCTTTTCTGCTGTTTGTCCATGTGACGTGGACATTCTCCATAAGCTGAATAATACCATAATGGTGTGTACAATTCTTCTGCAGAATTAACTAGTAAGACTAAAGGTAGGTCTTCTTCAATTTCTTGATCTGAAACAATTCCACCATTGCTCCTGAACTTGCGATCTCCATCTTCCGCCAATAATCTGCAAAGACCTTGCCCGCGAACAAGCTTGGTCGGCTTAATCTCCAGATCATATTCTTGAACTCTTGCGATCCAATTTCCTCTTTTCGTGCCCATCTCCTGCTGAGTAAGCACACTTTTTACTGCTGGATCGGTGACATACACCATAGTATGTGAATTCAAAAGATAAAATCTGAAATTCTTGACAGCTCTGACGACAGCATAAGCGTTCTTCTTGATCTGGGAATAACGCATCTCAGCATCTTTGAAATTAGCACTCATAAAAGCAATAGGAGATTCACCCTCCTCGCTGAGTTGTTGCGTCAAAATGGCAGACAATGAATGTTCCGACGCATAACAATAAAGAATAAAATCCTTCTAAAAGTTAGGCCGAACTAACACTGGTGCATTAGCAATAGCTTCTTTTATCTTGGTAAAGGCTTGTTTGCCTTCGTCCGTCACATAAATGTAGACGTCTTTTTCATCATTGCTGAAATCTCCTTTGTCAGCTCTGAGAAATCAGGTACAAATCTTCGGATAAAGTTAACTTTACCGAAAAATGAATGCACCTGCGTTTTGCTTGTAGGGAGAGATAGGTTTCTGATTGAATCCATCCGATTCGGATCTATTCTGGTACCTTCTTTGGAAACGATATGACCAAGTAACTTGCCCTCCGTCACCGCAAAGATTGTCTTCTTCAGATTCAAAGATATTTTGTGATACCTACATCTCTCGAACACTTTCACAAGGTGTGAAAAGTGATCACTCCGTTTATCTGAAAAAACGGTTAAGTCATCAAGATAGACGACTATGATCTTATTCCTAAGATCCCCAAACGCTAAATCCATGGCTCTCTGAAAAGTAGCAATGGCGTTGATAAGGCCGAAAGGCATCCTCTCATAAGCAAACGTTCCCCACGGCGTGGTGAAAGCTGTCTTGATTTGATCCTCCTCAGCCACTGCAATCTGATTATAACCAGAAAAACCATCAAGAAGTGATAGCATTTCCGATCCGGTAACTGTCTGCAATGTATGCTCCATGATCGGTAAGGGATAATTGTCCTTTAAGGACGATTGATTTAAGTTCCTGAAATCTACGCAAATTCTGATTTCTCCATTCTTTTTGCGCACAGGAACGATATTTGACACCCAGGTGGAATGATGAATAGGAAAAATTATTCTGGAATCCACCATCTTCTAAATCTCCGCATAGATAGTATCTTGAATTCGCGGATTATAATGTCTTTGTTTCTGCCGAAAAGGCTGCACTTCAGACTTCAGCGGAATTGTGTGAGACAATTCAACGGGTGTGAAGACTTTTAAATCTTCGTACGACCAGGCAAAAACATCCTTGTACTGCTTGAACAAGGCGATAAACCTCTTAGTCTCTTCAGGAGTACAACACGTGCCCAAATTCACAAGCCGAGGCTTGTCTTCAGTACCTATGTTGACTTGACTGTATTCTGATGAAGTATTCACCCCTGACCTTTTCTGATCTTGGATGTAACGATCATGCCTGTCAAAAATATCCTCTAAGGATACAAAACCTTTGGGAATCTGATTTCCTTTCAATTGTATGATTCCAGATTCTATAACCTCAGATTCTTCTGTAATTGACTCTCTGTAAGGAATTGAACTCCCTTCAAAGAACAATTCTTTGTAGTTGTCTCCCATGACGAGAAACTCTTTTATATCTTCATCATCACTGAAGACTTGCCAGTTGTCTAAATTATCAGGGACAGCTGGTCTATAAATGAGCTCAATAGCAAATGAATTCTGACGAAAATCAGAATTAGGCATGAAAAGAGCGGCTGAAACTGCAAGCGCATCAGCTTTGCTATTGTTCATTCTTGAAATGTATTTGATATTAAATGCATCGAACCATTCGATTGCATTCCATACTCGCTGCCTGTAGTTTTGGAGACGATTCTTTCTCACGTGAAATTGATCTCTGACCTGCTTTACGATCAGCTCTGCATCTCCTTCAACTTGAAGCAGCTTGATCCCCATATCCTTTGCGTTTTTGAGACCTAACAAAAGCGCCTCATATTCTGCAGTATTATTAGTGCAATCGAATTGCAACCTATATGCAAAAGGATATAAACGACCTTCGGGAGAGATAATCACTACTCCCGCTCCGGAACCTGAAGTTGAACAACTGCCATCAAACTGCATCGTCCACACTTTCGATTCTTCATCTGGTAATTCGGTGGAAAGTGCAAAATTCTGACAATCATCTGTCACTTCAGACACCATAGCGTATGTGCCTGGACCCGTGTCTTGATACAACACTTGAGCATGTGGGTCCTGGGACTTTACCACTGTAAACTTTGATTTGGTTTCCGGCTCTAATTTAAAAGTACCTTTCTTCAATGGAATTGTCGCGAACGACCAATCCATTTGTATTTCTCCTCCAAGATCCTTGCAAAAACTTCTACTAAGTAACATCCCGTAACTGGTAGGAATATCAGCTACAAGGATAGTCATCATAATCTTCTTCTCTGGACAAGACGCTAGCCTCACTTGCGCATCTTTGAGTTGACCAACTAACGGCACCGGTTTGGACTCAAGTGAGTAACACTTTTCCTGAGTCGGGGTGCACGAAAGTCCCAACGCATTCATAATCTGTAAGGGCATTACGTTGTCCGAAGCTCCACTGTCAATTATGCAATTGCTCAGCTTGAAACCTCCTATATATAAAGATATATAAAACGGCCTCGGCTTCTCTTCTGCAGGAACTGAGGATTGTAACAATGTCGGCTGAACGACATTCTTCTTTTTAAGAACGTTCAAGATCCTATCCAACTGCTCTGGATGATCTTGTAAATACTCCAGCTGAGATATCTGCACCTTAGTCTTCATCATGGAAGAAACAATGTCAAAGCTTGCTGAAGACGTATCTAAAGCTGCTGGCAAGATATTCTCTTGTGAAGGTTTTTGATTAGAAGTAGAAACTACTTCTTTTGCTTTCGTATTCAAATTCCGCTTTTCCTCTTCCTCCTTCTGTGCTTTAAAATGTTGAGCACGAGTGAACACAGGTGAGGTAATATTCTCATGATTCACTGCAAGAGAAAAACGGGATTCTTCTTCTTCTTCAATAACGGGTTCTCTATCAAAATATCCCGTTGCGGAGTCGCCATCAAACTCGTCTGGCTGTGAAGAGACGACGTTTGAACTGGAAGGTATGAAGTCTGAACTAGGAGCGGAATCAGCAAATCCCATGAGCTGATTCATTCTTTGATTTTCCGGACATGTAGACCCGGTGTGCTCTGCTGAATCATGGAACGTGCAAAAGACCGTAGCCTTTTCAGCTTCATTGTTTTGTCTCGGTTGTCCTTGCGGAAACTTCGACTTGAAATTATTGTACGGCTGAAAGTTATTCCTCCTCGGCTGATATGCTGGTTGAGATTGAAAAGGAGGTGAGGGCAAGGCTAGTTGCCCTTGAGGTGGTGACTGCCGTTTTAGTATCGTCACCTCATTTGCTACCTTCTGTAGCAACGGATCGGCCGACGCTTGCACGAGCGGCCTGATCGAATCATCTTTCATCTTGCCGGTTGTAATCATAGTATCTTCAAGCTTGATTGCTTCCTCCTGAAGGTGTGTTAGATCATCTTCTTCGCTTATCTTCAAGAAAAAGGCAATTTCTGACGGCAACGCGTTGATGAAAGAACTCATCAAAATCTCATCAGATGGATTCAAAGTGTGAGAAAGACGTGTAACAAGGCGATTAAACCTTGCCACGAATTCTCTCATCGGTTCATGCTTCTCCATCTTTGAATTTGAGAGTTGTGCAAATAATCTGTGATTGTCTTCGGCAGGCTTGAATCTTGCCAAAAACTTCTCGCTCATGACGGCCCAACTTGTAATAATTCCTGGCTCAAGATTATTGAACCAATCTGCTGCGTTGTTCTCAAGAGTCTCCACGAAAAGACGAACGGCGATGTCCTCATGCGCAACATGCAAAACGGAACAAGCCGCCGTGAATGCTGATAAATGTTCATCTGGATGTTTTGAACCATCGCCATGAAATCTCGGGAAAAACTTGCGTGATCCCTTGGGCAATTCATGATGTCCTGGTAAAGCCAACGGTCCAATATTGTCGCCCCAAGGCAAAGGGGCTGGACGTCTTGCGTTTCTTCCATTACGACCGTTGTGATTTTCACCATTGTTGTTGTTAATACGATCACCCATCTCTGCAATTGGAGTGGGAGATTCTTCTTCTAAGATTTCTGACTCAGTAAACTGATCAGGAGCTTCTTCAAAAACAGGATCTGGCTGTATAGGAGGATTTCTTCTCCTTCTTCTAATGTAAACTTGATAAGCCAGGATGCTTAATTCCACGCGGGAGGTGGCAAAACTGGTCTACCTGCTGCAAGATCTACTTTTTCTTCTTCTTTATCCAGAGTAGTAGCTGATAACCGGAGCTGTGAGTCTCGGAATGCCTTGCTGGATAGCTCGACGGATAGCCAGACTAGTTCTGAAGAGATTGACTGGATGCTTGAGCATTTTAAACAAGATCTTGACCTCCAACAAACTGGGCGCCCCTGAGCTATACTTGCGCTTTTGGGCTTTTCCTCTGAGAAATCTCCATGATTTTATCTTTAAAAACTCTGTTTCGATCATAAAAATGACCGTCTGCAATATGAAATGTCGTCTGCAATACTCCTCCATCATGAAAAGCTTTTATCTGAGTCTCTGCTTCAGTTCTGATCAATAAAACTGACTTTGACTGACAAAATATTGACGAAAACTCCATGCTTGATATTGCCCAAAACTGTGTTTTACAACAAATTAGCAAGGTTTAGACTTTTAAATGCAAAATGCCTTAATGAAGCAAAAAAATTTGGTTTGGGTACAATACAAGTCACAACCCAACATCAAGATACCGTCAAAACGACGCATACCAAGGCATGAGCTACAACTGAAGTTAAGTTTATGAAATGCTCTAGTAGACCACGCAAGGCAGACTTGCCGTCGGCAAGCTGCTAGTGGTATGGAATGAAACGAAGTGCCTTGATCAATGCCACACATCCACAGCTACTATCTACTTGCATGAAATGAAAATGCTACTCTTAAACTACTTTACGCTACTTGGATTCAAAGGGATGAAGAAACCTTGCTAGCTATCCACAATGAAGACAAATTTCACCATCAATGAAAAGATCTTCTATTATGAAAGTGTTACACAACAATCTCTTACAAAAGTTTTCAAAGGAAAACTTTTCTTCTCCTCCAAACTATGCTAAACTATGAAGCAAAATGTCTACTCTGCTCTACTCTCTAGTCTGATCTCCAATCTGATTCTAGTCTCTAATTCTAATGAATTACAAATGAGGGGGACTCCCCCTTTTATAGATAGCCCAGTCCAAAGGACGGCTAGGGTTACAATCAAAAGAATGGCTAAGATTAAGCCACCTTAGCCCTAACCCTAAAAACTGCCAGAATGGGGAGTGGTACATTAAATGAATCGAAGATTCCCACTCACTCCCAAAATAGTAAAGGCAATTAATGCCCACAATCAGTCTTCTAGAAGATCATCGTCCAGTAGTGCATTCCCATTCTCCTCTCTGGCTGCAAACTCAATGAACCTGCCAAGTACAGCCTCAACCTCCTGAACTGAAATGGGTGGAATGCAATCAAGCTGGAACTCTAACACCGTAACTGACTGTTCATGCCGTGTACAAGATTTTCTCCAAGCGACTAGGGAATCCTGCGTGCTCTGGATCAAGCTGGAGAAAGTAGAAGTGTTCTCAAAGTCATCTTGTACGAAGGTCTTCACCTCTGAAAAGAAAGGCACCAGCCTACCCCTCAAATTATCAACAGTCACCTCATCTGGATTCAACCACCTAGCAAATATAGCCTCGAAAGTATTCTGGACTCCATCAATGATATTGGGCATAGCCTTCCGTACTCTAGTTGTATCCGCCTATGCCGCGTCGAAGAAACCACGTCCTGTGATTGTTGAAGAATACCATCTAGAAAAGTCATACCTGTCATTCTCCTGAATGACCCCTCCATCAATCAAAAACCGCAAAGGAACATGTCTCAATGCCTCAAGACGCTAAATTACTTTTCTCTAATAAACAGAAGCATCACCCCAGGCCTGATCAACTGCCTCCATCCATGCCAAAATACTAGAAGCCTGCTGAAAAGCAAGAGCAAGGTCCTCCATGAACTTCTTTGTCTCAACACGAACTCCCGTGACCCACTTGTTTGCCTCCTGTGCCATCTTCCCCAACTCCAACAAACCACTGATTGACTCTCTAGGTAAGTAAGCTGGAAGCTCTATTGCTGGAATCTCTTGTCCACGAGGATGAGACAATCGCTGCACATATCCGATCAAAGCCTTATGCTCTCCTTTCAACTTCTTATACTTTCCTTCCTTTTTAAATAATCTGTCTTTGAGGGCATGGTAGGAGTTATCACACTCCTCTACAATCTGTGCACCTATGGGGCGCCCTAACTCCAGAGTTGTGACCACATATTTTTCGGGTATTGCTTCATCTCGGTCACAATCAACCTGTGGCACTGCCATGTGAAGGGTACGGGAACCATCCTCATCAGTTGATATCTTTGAAAACTTTCATGCTGTCTTCTTCTATGGAGGTGCGCTGATCCTGTTCAAAAACTCTTCCATTTCAACTGCTGGATCAATCTCTTCGCTGGGGCTTCTTCTCATCCTATCTCTGAGCCAATTAGGTACTGTATACTGTATATCAAATGGATGTTGTTCTTGTGCCTCTACTTCACGGACTTGTTCAACTTCTATATCATTCTGGTGAGGCTCATCGTCCTCAAGTGGCTAAGTATCCCCTGAAACTATATCATCATCCTCCAAAGCCGTCTCTAACTCTTGCTGAAACTGAGGGTCAGTAGTAGTCCCCTCATCATCTTGTTGATCATCTCTAGCGGGTGCATTGACGCTCTGGCCAACTAACTCTCTCCGAGGTGGCTGATTATTTTCCTGTACCGCTTGCACCTGATTCAATGCATTTCTTTGATCAGCAAATAAAGAAACCTCCTGTATACTTAGAGAACGTGTCTCCAATGGCGTGGGTGATTCAACTGCAACTCTTGGAGGTTCCGGCTGAACAGGCTCCTGCCGAGCTGGCTCTTTCCTTCTAGATTCCGGACCTCGTGTGATTTGTTTCTTCCTGCTAGTAGTGGGTGTCCTGTGATCTCCCATCAAATTGTAAGTCAATGCAATTGACCTACTCTTCAACCTGCTCACACGTCTGTCAACCCATGCTCTAGTAAATGTCAAGACTAGAATGGAAAGTGTGTCCAAGTCAGCAACCTCTGGTTCTGACCAATCCGGGAGTGGAAGTAGAGTATCTCTCACTGCTTCATAATCTGAATGGACAACATCCATGTCCTCATTTACCTGGTCTGGTACCGGAATGACTTCACACTCCCTAATCATGTTTATTGGCAATCTAGAGAACACTCTCTTTCTGACTTCAGCCTCGTCCGATGCATCAGCCCAATAATCCTCAATGTTTGCCTTATGTTTAAATTCCTCTGACAGTACCCATTTGATGTTGTTATGCGGATCATAGTGCTGTTGGCTGGTGTGATATGAAAAGTGATAAAACTGAAGCTCGCTCTCGACTTCTCTAGCTTCCTGTAATGAAGGACACACTTCATCGGAATTGCCCATGACAATTGGGAAGTCAACACCTCCCTTCTTTTTCTTCTGAATTTTATCGTAGGCAACCAATTGCCTAGATATCTCTAACATTAAAATTCTGTCGGTTGGGTACTTAGGCAGTCTATATGGATATGAAGAAAATCCTTGCAGCCTTATGTAAGAAAACTTTGGAAATTGTATAAACCAGCACCCATACTTCTCAATCAATTTTTGGGCTTCTCTCGAGATCCTATGATGCATCCGCTCCTGAAGCAATCTCGTGATGTGCATGGTGAAGGCGTCATTGACACGCTTGTAATGAGTGGTACTAGTCAAGTGCAACTGCAGACAAGCCTCATGAATTTTAAACTGGTGAGAGCCACAACCAACAGGCTCCTTGTATGAAATCCCTCTATACTTCGTCATACGAGCTAGCATGTAAGTGATGTAGGAGCCCATATAAAACGTCTTTGTTCTTCTCAAGCTCAGGAGCTGCTCGTGCAAATTGTCACTGATCATTGCAGCCCAGTTGACGTACTCCTTTCCTTCCAGCACGAGGTTGATGTAATAAAACATCCACGGCTCAAAAATAAACGACTGCTGGCAGCCTCCAACTCTGCTAAGCATCATGATAAGATCACAATACTCCTGCTTCAAGTCATCTGCTATGATTTGTCTTAGCAGCTTCGTACGAGAAGGCTTGGGGTTGATCATCCAGTGAGTATTGATCGTTTCTGTACATCTCTCGAATGCAGAAGCATACATTCGTTTAGCTCGCTCCCTCGATTTGTAAATCATGTTCCTATGCACTGGGATTTCAAAAGCTTCGCCAATAGCCGAAGGAGTGAGGTTGGCGAGCACTTGACCATTTGGTGACATGATTGACCTGTGATCCTTCTCATAGCAGTTGGCGCACTCCATCATCAGCTCCGAACACTGAATGGCTGGTGGGAAACCAGTAGCTGCATATAACCACTTCGAATGATGTTGTGTGAAGTGTTCGAAGGTCGATGATTACCAATCCCCAGCATTCGATTCTTGAAAGTCTCCAAGTTGACAGAGCCCAAATTTGTATCCGCCAGCTTGCCCAACTTCGAAGTAAACTTTGATTCTGGCATGAAAGTCTTGCTCGGCTTCTTTATAACAGCTTGCCTGGATGCACCATTGTTGTCCTTGCCAGTTGTCCTTGCCTCAGTCATCTGCAAAACAATAGACATCCATCAGCAAATTAACTTAGAAAAATAAATAGAATACTTTGCAGGGCTGCCAGTCGACTTCAAGAAGTTGCAATATTATTTCTCATTTGCAAACCTCAACCTCTTCTCCAAATTCGAACCTTCAATACTTAGTAAGTTCTGGCAAGTTAACTCAGCAACTTCACACTCTCAGCAGATTTTCTAAGTTGGCTGCAATAACTTCAATCAGCAATTAAATTCTTGTAAACTCGCACTTCTCCAACCTCAAATAGCTTAGCAAGTGCACACTTCCCTAGCTTCAACAACTTCACTCTTTGAAATTCGAATTTCTTACTTGCATTGCAACTTCAAATCTCAGCAACAAATTCAGATTTCAGCCTTCAGCCTCAGCAAAATTTTGAACTCTTTCAACACTTCAGTCTTCAGCAACTTCAGATTTTTAAACTCAACTTCAGCAACAACTCAAGTTTCAGCCTCCAACAAGTTTCGAACTTCAGCAACACTTCAGCCTCAGCAACTCATTGCAATATCAAACTCAGAGCAAATCGAACTTTCTTCAGCTGTGGAAAAGAAGTGAGAAACTTCTCAATTTTATAGCAAAAATCGAATTCTAGAAGGAGCTAAGTTTAGCCAGTCTATTAAATTTCCACTAAGAATTCGAATTTTCCCTCTCTGGTATTTTCGACACTTGTCTTCCGACGTTGGAATCTTATTCTTCTAGAAGTTCAACTTTGACTGGCATCTTTTAAATTCACTTTCGAAAATCTTTAATTTAAATTGATCTTTTGGCAATTTCCATTCACCAGCCGAAGTTCTGTCTTGCAAATTATAAATTTTAATCACCTCTGATGCTCTGGAAAATTCATCTGTGAAGAATTCAATCAAAAATATCTAGGCAATTCACCTTAAATTCATCGTCGAAGCATTTTCCTTTCAAAAACCATTTTATTCAAATTTGCCTTAGAAAATTTTAAAATTTTCCCTTAGGAAAATTCATAATTTGAGCATCAATTAAATTCTTCATGTTGAAGGCCTTAGCGAAGTGCGGAAGACATGGAAATCCATTTCTCATCAAAGATCATTAGTACCCAGAAGAAAATTTTCTCGAAAACGCGATGAATCCATGGGTACACAACGAACGGGTTCATTTAAATTTTAAAATTTTGAACCTTAGAAAAAAAATATTATTCAATCAATTTTAATCTCGTTCTTCACATATGTGATTGTATTGTGTTGCTCAAACTCGAAGAAATTTTAAATTCATTCTGCAACACCAACACTTTCTGACTTCATTACGGGCAATTCATTCGGGCTTCAGAAAAATCTACCACCTTCAAGGTCTAGGCGTACTTTCTAAAGGAAGAAAATATTTTGCCTTAGAAAAATTTAAAATCACTTTGAAAATTTTGCCTTAGAAAACTTTTATTCATCTTCACTCATTTTCCTGTGGCGAGAAAATTTATTTCATTAATTCACTTAGAAAATTTTCCTGAAGGCACACATCATGGAAGATATTTAATCCCAACGCCTAGCATATTTTATTCACCCTTTACCTCTGGCGCATTTAGCTTATTAGATTTCCATGCCTAGTAATATTCCTCATCTTCACTTCCAACGCCTAGGATCAACTTTGTTTTCACCACGCCTTGTATTTTACCTCACTCACCTTAGGGGCAAATGACATTTGAAGAAGAATATTGACCACGCCTTAGCAATTTCATTTTCCATTCACCACCTTACACACACTTCAACTTGGGCACATATTAGCATGGGTGAAGGATGACCCTTGGGCTCCCTTATTTTTGTCCTCACATGGCCCCATTTGGGCACATTTAGGCATGTAAGGAGGATGAGTTTCTAACTTAGAAACCTTTTGGATTTGCTTTGACTTGTTAACCTTAACTTGGGCGCATTTGAGCATGCTTGGAGGATGAACTTTCAAATGCCACCTTGCCTCTTATGAACTTGGGCGCATAAAGGTTGATCTTGCCATTTTCTGAATCAGAGTGAAAATTTGATATGTAAAAGAGAGTTGAAATATATGATTCTTTAATGCGTATAATTTATTGAATTATCAAATGAGTATCTATTTATGGAAATAAGGTGCTTTCAGTTAAATTTTAGCTTTATTTTGAAGTTTCAATTTGCTTGCTCATTTTATATCTATTGGTTGTAGTCTCAAGTCCCATTAACCTGCTTTGATCATCTACATACATTAATATGATATCTTTCTTTATATTGCTCAGGTATATAACAATCAGTGAGACTCATGGTAGAGCTCTCTTTTACTATTTTGTTGAATCCGAAAGAAATCCAACCAAAGACCCAGTTCTTCTGTGGCTTTCTGGTGGTCCTAGTTGCTCAGGTTTCGATGCATTTGTCTATAGGATTGGTTAGTTAATTGGAATCTTGAATTACCATTATTGTTTATTTTCTCATGCTCAAACATTGCCATTTTAAAAAAATGGTTTTACATTTTCCAATAAAATTCATATCAATACTAGGGAATCTGGGAAATAGGCATGCAGTTGAAGGACAATTCTATAGATCACCCAATGTTATTTATAAGGTTCCTCTTTTGTCCCATGTTATTAAGGATTGAGAATATAAATCAGGAAAACTATAGTTAAAATTGATTGCCTTGGATCCTTGTTTTGCCTCTTAGACTATATAAGATGTAACAGTGCCAAGTAATACAACAGTCCTAATATAAGACGCCACTTTCAAGATTAGCTATCAATTACATTATGTGATTCTCACACACTACTGCATTTTCCTAATAAATAGGTTGTTGACTTATGTCCCCAGTGTATTCATACTGACAACTTGAAGTAACAACGATTGTTTTCCTTATTCTTTCACTTATTGCAGGCCCAATGTATTTTGATCTCAATTACACTGGGGGTTTACCCAAGCTCGTTGACAATCCACACTCTTGGACTAAGGTCTGATTCATTATTCCTCTTTCTTTTAAAACATTCCATGGCACATTTTTATCTCTTATATTGTTTACTCAGGCCAAGAAGGCCTATTTGACTGTAATATAACCCTAAATAGCTTTTTGCAAATTGGGTGTTTCAGCTTGGATCTCTGTCATGTCCCCTTCTGGTTGACATCTCTCAGGGCTGATGATTAGCCTATTATGCGACCCTCGTAGGCTGATAGGATGGATAGAGGGTCTTGACGGAGCTTGGCTTGGCTTCAGTTGTCAGATTGTTATCAGTTGTCTTTTGTTCGGGCTCATTGACATATATAAGCATTGCTATTGACATATATGTTAGAAGAATATTATATACTTTCCATGTTGTATAGTTGGTAAGGTGTTTTTTTTAGATTTTTTTGCATTGCAGGTATGATCTTCTATTTTGCTAGGTTTTAATGAATTTATGCAATTTTTAAAACTACTTTTTGACATGTCTATTAATATCTATCTCTTATATAAGGATTAAAAAATTAACTTTATTATTGTACTGTGAATGGTTGAGATATTATACAATAATAAAGAAAGTTACAATGTAAATTTTTGACTTGAAAGAGTTTTCTCAAATTTAATATTAAATACTATGTGTTATTTTTTATTTACTTCAAATTTTGTATCTATTATTTTTATTGTATAAATTTATTAAACTTATTTTATCATCAAAGGATCATTGATATACTAGTGGATTTCAATGGTTTTGAATTTGAATGAATCCACCAAGGATGAAGTCTTGTTGAGTGCAAGGCTCTCGATTGTTAAGATTGCGCCATCTGCAATTTTAATAGAATCAATACCTCTCAATTCTTGACTTTTAACTAAAAAGATATCAAATTAAACTTATACTTTCAAATAAAATTACAAATATAAATTAAATTTAACATAAAAAACATCTATCTAAAAAAAACTTCTTTTATTCCAAAATATAATATTAAAAACATAATAATGTTGACTACCAACAATACAACTTTAACTAATAATACATATTCAAATATTTTTGAGTTAAAAGGAAAAATTAAATCACTTAAAAAAAATCTCCAAAATAGAGTCGTGTATACATCAATTCTAGCCTGAAATTCAAAGAGTCTCCATAAATTGCTATTGACAAAATGACAAAGTTTACTTTATCTTTAAAAGGGCTTTTCCCAAAGAAAGAAATGAGTGGTGCATCGTAAGATAAGGTTTGAAACTTTAACTACATTGCAATCAAATGCATTTATAAGTATTAATACTCAACAAATGCTTTTACTTTATGTTGTTTTATTCCTGTTCATTTATGGATTGTAGTTTGTAGCCAATCATTATTGAAGTATGAAACGTTTTTAAAGAGATCAATGAAAGCACTTTTTGAAAATGAACTATTAAATTTTTTTTTAAAATTCTTGTTATATATGAGTGGATATTTGAAGGGTTTTAATTGGCTATTAGTTGTAACTTCTAACCATTTAGTTTTTGTTGAATTTTTGAGGTGATTTAAATTTATTTTTATTTTATATTTTTATTTTTAATGATCATAAATGGTTGAGGTCATATTTTTATAATAAATTAATTAAATGTATATAAATTTTTAATTTTTAATTTTTTTTTTTGTTTGAAGAATAAAGAAGAAATGTATTAAAAAAAAAATGAATAAAAAGTAAAGATGAAAGCAAGTATATAGTGATGGATGTCTTTCAAGGAATCTTGTTTTAAACTTAATTTTGATGGAGCTTTTAGAGGGAACCTTAGTGCAATGAGAGGTGGGTTTCTACTAAGACACTCAAAAGACGGTTTGGTCTATGGTGGTTTCCTATTCTTGGGTATTAATATGAATAACAAATAGAGTGGGAAGCATTGCTTTCATGCTTGAGAGTTGCTCATTCATGGAATTAGAAAAACTTAATAGTTTAAAGAGGCTCAAAGGTAGTAATCAATACCATCAATAGAGGTAGTGATTTGACTTCGTTGTTAAATAGGTATGGAGAAGAAGTATTGGAGTTAAAAATGAAAATTGAGTCTATTAGATTTTAACATTGCGAGTGGCGTTTAAACTTAGTGACAAATTATATTGCAAACATAGGGAATGAATAAGAGTCATTAATAACAATGTATAGTCATTTACTTAACTCTTGGATTGAACTAGAATCACATTAATGTTATAAGACTCCATGAGCAAGTAGGAAAAACTCATCAAATGGTTAGTTCATGGCTCTTCTAATGATAATAGCTTATATTAGGGGCCACCATATATATCTTCATCAAGAGATGAATTCTTAATGTTTGCACTGGGGGTGAAGTGTGTGAAAGTGCACTATTTAGGTGGTGTAATATTTCAAACTAGGGTCTATCATATATCTTTATCAAGAGATGAATTCTTAATGTCTTCACTAGGGATGAAGCATGTGAAAGTGCACTATTTTGGTGGTAAGGGGTGAGTGTAATGGATTGGTAGGTTAAAGGGTGATATTTGTTTGGATATAGCACAATGGTAACAAAATTTAATTATTGAAAACTCATTAATATGGGATTGAGGTTTTATTAAGAGGAGATGTATATGTTCTAATGGTAGGTAAAATTTGATGAAGGTGTTTGAAGGATTTTTCTAGGTTTGTTTGTGTCTCAAAAGTGGTTTATTTCTAGCTATTTATATGCTAAGCAAGCACAACTTGGGCAAGGCAAAGCAAACTAAGACTTGTGGGACTATCTTGTGCAAGTGATTGAAGATCATTTTATTTTGAGTCCAAAGCGGTTTTAGGTTTTATTTATGCCCTACATTACCATCCTTATTTTTTGTTGAAATTAGGGAACCCCTTTATCTTTTGTCCTTTTTGTTATCTTGATTACATTGGGTTCTCATTATTCATATCTAATTAGATACCTCCTTCCATGGGTCCCTTGGTCAAATTTGTACTTGGAGTCATGAATTTTACCTTCCTTCATGTCCTAGTCATGTGCCCAAATTATCTAAAACTTAAAAAAAATCTAAGTATGAGGGTGTTTGTGTCAATTTTTGGACTTACAGTTTTTTAAAACTTTTCTCTATTGGCATGCTTTTCTTTTTATCCCTAGTTCCCTAAGCTCCCATGTTTCCTTTTATATCTGTGTATCTTTTAGACTTTCAAACTTTTCCTTACCCACATGCCTTGTCATGGAGGCTTCTAAACCCTTGATCCCAAATTTATCTTCTTGTTGAAATTTTAGGTTTATATTTATTGTCATCCCTTTTATCCAACCCTTTCGTAATATATCATGAGATACTCCTAACATTTGAATCCCCCTTCCACTCAATGTATTTTGGGTCCAAAGCTCTATAAATTTAATTAAATATTCAACGTGCACGTGATAGTCTTGATCCCTAATCCCTAATACCTAACATCTTTTGGCTTCTCATGTTCCTTTTCATTCCATATTTTTTCTTTCCCCCTATACTTAGGACTTGATCTTCTTAATATATTGATCTCCTCTATTTAGTAAGTCTCTAAACTTTTCCTAACTAACATACCTTGAGGGAAATGGTATTGTGTATCCACAATTCCCAACTCTTGATCCTAAGATTTCATCTCTTGGCTTCCTCTTCTACACCCCAACACATTGACATCCTAATTATTTATTTCCCATTCCTTTATGTTTCCTCTCCCTTCCTATGTAATTTTAGAGTTTTTCTTCCCTCCCCATCTTCTCAACCTAAGGATTTGGTATCCCCAACATATGTTAGGTGCCTAGATTTTTCTTGCATGTCTATTTTGGATTAGTGGTATGTAGTATTCCTAACCCTCAATCCCCACCTTCCTTTACTTTTCAGACCTCTAATATATTTCATGACTCATTCTTTTGTGTATCGGGTATTTAAAAATCTTGATCTTGACTTTCCTATATTAGATATTTTAGATCCTTGATCCCCAAGTCCTAATTTTAGAGTTTCAAGATTTCACAAGTGTTAACCTACCCCTCATGAAGGTTCACTCATTAGCATATATACATCATTGATCTGTAAACTCCTTACTATGAATCACTTAACAACTATTAGATTCACTAGGATACAGATTTAATTTAAAATTGAAATTGACGTTGCTTGTGAATTGCACAAATAAACACATAAAATGCAGGAGAGTAAAGAAGTTGACAATATCATGCACCAAGAAAAGAGAGAAAATATTTGATAACGGAGTTCACCAGACTCTGGCTACATCTCCGGATCTGCAAATATGCGCAATTGTTGCCATTATTATGATGCAACTGCTTTTACACCATGATGGTCTTTCACTGAGTTACAATTTGCTTCAAGTTAGATTATCACACTTCAGGCTCTTCCCGCTTCCACACTGCAATGACAAGGTCTATCTGGCAACATGTTTGTGCCTAACTCCTGTGTCACCTTTACAATGCTATCAAGCAATAAAATTGCAACTCTCTCTCTCACAACAAGAGTACAATACATGAGGCATCTAGCCTTTACAAACGACTTAAAAGTCGTGAAAATTCTCTCAAAGAAAAACAATGAGTTTTTATCTCTTCCTATTCTTCTAAGAGACCACTCATAATTCTCTCAAAAGACTCACTAAGTTTTTATCTCTCCATTTCCTCACAAGAGATCACTTAGCTCACAAAAACTCTCAGAACCTTTGAATGAAAAACTCACACTCCTACCCCCCTTTTATATATAATTTTGGCTAAAAAGGCCAAAAACCACCATATTAAATAAAATAACAAATTACCAACAAATACCCTTCATTTACAAAAAATAATAACCCTTTTAAAACCCATTTTTAATTTGTTTATAATGCCCTTGTCATTTCTCCATTTACGGGCTATATTGTTTTGGGTATTCGTTTATTTAATAACCATTAAAGGTTATAAATTTGGGCTTATTCATTTATTAAAGGGGTTAATCTTTGTTTTTTTTTATTTTTATGAGATTTTGTTTTAATCCCACCAAATCCACTAATCCCACAAAATTTGATCCCACCAAATGGATTTTTGTGAGATAAAATAAGCCTCCACACTTTATTTTCAAAAATAAAGCATGGTACGTGAATTTTTGTGAGATTTTTTCCACATCACCTGCAATTCCATGTCACCATCTAGTCAATTGCCATGTCACATGCTGACATCATCATTTGACTAAAACTTTGACCAAACATAACTCGCACATATGAACTCCGTTTTATGCAAAACAAGTTGTGTCGGGTTCGTCTTCACGAGCTTTATGCATTGATGTTGGTTTGAGAGATTTTGAACGGTTGAATTTTGAGGTCTTCGAGATCCACCTAGATCACATCATAAACCCTTGCTCTTTGCACCTTTGTACATTTTTTCCCTTCTATTCATTTTTTTACAATTTTTCCTACCTATATCCTTTGACATCCTAGCATCTCTATCTCTACTTTCTCGCTCTCCAATCGTGTTTACCCTTAAAACTTTCATAATTTCCTCTATCTTGTAGAATTTCAATATTTTTCATCCCACATTTCTTGTTATATTTGTTATCCCAAATCCCCAAAACTTCATGAGATTTCAATTTCTATGCACTCTATGGCATTAGGTATCTCACATTCTAGATTCCCACTTCTATGGAATCAACTATTTCACAATCTTGATCCTTGTTAACATAGTAATTTTATCAAGTCCCCCTACTCCCAAGGTAGGTTGATATTGATTCTCTTGAAACCTTGGCCTCCTTTACTATAGGATCCCAATTAGACCTATGAAATTTCATCTACGTTCCTTCCTCTTGTAGATTTTTTTTCAAAGCATCCTAAACCAAAATTCACCACAAACCTTTATCCTTTTAGCTACTCATAAGTTTATCAATTCCCTTGGTCTCGAGGTAGGATGACATTGATTTTCCTAAAACCTTGGCCTCCTTTAGTGTAGGGTTCTAAGTAGACCTCCAAATTTATTTCTACCTTTCTTCATCTTGTAGAATTATTTTTAAGGCATCTTCAACCCTAATTCCCCACAAAAAATTATCCTTATGGCCACTCATTATTTATGGATATTGATCCCTAAAAGCTTACATTCTCCTAGCATTAAAAATCTTAGACTTTTGTTGTTTTAAAAAGGCTTTGTACCTACCTCCACATACATATTAGGCCAACATTAATGCACTCCTTGCAATGTGACCTATGAGTGGTGAAGGTCCCAAAATGCTTCTATGTACATTTGGGCCTCACAAAAATCATGGATCTATGCTAGTTTTTCATGGGTGTTGAAGAAAAGAGATGATTTGGATGCCTAAGCCCATGTGGGTATGATGTAAGCAACATACCCATCATGTTTATTATAGTGACCTTCATTAATCATTCCCAAATGGATAATGATGAAATGTAACAAAATATATCAAAGGAAGATATATAGTAGGGTAGAACTTATGGCTTAGGCTAGACATCCTATGATTTGGAAGCATGGAGTCATATTTGGACTAGTATTCTTTGTATATATATTAAATTTAAACATAATGAATGATGTTTGTGAATGCAATGGTTATTGTTCATGCATGTAATATAATTATGGTTTCTTTTATTGTGTTCATTTGTAACTATGATCACATATGGTAAGTTTTCCCTTAGAATCTTGCATGGGTTATGTCATGTGTGATAAAATGTGATAAGTTGAAAATGTATATTGTAGGGAATACTCCCATGTGACAATGTTTATTCTTATAGATAATAAACCTCTTCTATTTCTTTTTCCCCTAATTCTCTCCCCATCTATATTTTTAGTTTTCTTTATTTGTTTGTTAGGGTAAGATTAGATTGGTGTATACCTCAAAACTTTGCATCTAGCTACACTTGAAACATCACTAGACCCCTTGTTATAATAAAATAATAACAGGCCATTGAGCTATCTTGTAGAACCGAGATGTAGTTATATATACCTTGAGGTTATTGATCTTCTTCCAAGAGATTAAGCACCTTTTAGGAGAGGTGAAGAGCCCCAAAATTTAACCTAAGTTACATGAGTATGTCAAAGCACTCATTGGTAGAATGATGGTAGAAGGAGGGCCTAATGAATTTATGTATTTAACTTGCATAGTTTGGTTGGAATATGGGGTGGTCTAGTTCTAATTAGTAGCCCTGTGTGTATTCCTAGGAGTTTCCATGAAATCCTTTTAAATGCATATAATTGGATTCCTTGTTATTTCCCTATATTTGAAAAAATACTTCAAAACACATAAAAAACTATTTTACAATAACAACAAATACACATGATTTAAATAAAAGCATAATCAATATGTTTAAAAACTAAAACTATGAAATAATTCTTATATAAAAATAAAATAACCTTTAAATAATTTTAAAATAAAATAAAATAATTATAAAATAAAAAGGTAATTAAGCCATTCAGAGATGTTTGTACATAAAATCAAAAAGCATGGATAGAAGCAAAGATGAAAATGCAACTCTTATTTAAATTAAAGAGATTTAAATCAAAACTTTCCTATGTAAATGAAATGATTTAGAAGAAAAAATAAAATAGAAAGATTGTTTTATATCTAAATTTAAAATGAATATAAAATTTTATTTAATTCATTTGTATAAATAATCACTACAATTTAATTAATTATTTAAAAACTAAATAATTTTTTTTTATAAATTTTAGAAATTAGAATTTAATTTAATTTTAGAATAAATTTAAGTTTCAAGATATTGTGGTGATTTCTCTTGCAAACATATTAAAGAGATTTAAATCAAAAACTTCCCTATGTAAATTATTTTATGATTTTTTTAAATGCATTTTTTAAGTATAATTTTATTTTATAATTATACTAAAAGAAAAAAAGAATAGAAAATTTGATTTTATAGATACATTTTAGTTCATAATTTATTCTAAAATTATAATTAGTAATTGAATTATTTTTTGAATTATTTTTAAATAAATATTTATATATAATATATATATATATATATATATATATATTTTGTATTAGATATAGTTACTATTTTTAAAGCCATAAAATCTTCCCAAATCACTCTCTCCTTCCACCTAACCACACAAATCATCCTCTAAATAAACAAATAAATTATTAGCAAAATAAAAGAAATATTCAAATTTTCTAAAAAAAACAATTGGACAACTAAGAGGTGTTGTAGATATACATGACCTACTTTAAAACTGCTTTTATCTTTGATCAACCCTTTATAAATGGCTTCAAGGCCTTTTTTATAGCATAGATATTCATAAGTTCCTCTTAAGTAATTATACTCCTACAATGGCTTCTATGAGACTTGGAATCGCTGTGATGATGATAACAGTACTGTATTTATTATCTAAGACCCACTGTGCAAATCCATCCTAGACTATGGACAGACTATAACACTTTCCATGTAATGACAAATTATTTTTCACTTTCTTTTCTTTTCTTTGATTTGAAAAGTTTGGATTTTGGTTATGAGTTGTAGTAGTTGGTATACATAAAGTATGTTCTAATGCCAAAGTATTTGTGTAATTGTGCATTAATCTTGAACAATTGGTTTGGTTTTTTTGTTGGGTAGTATGTTGGACTTGTATTTTAGAAAGTGGTGGGAAAAAAAGTGGAAGGAACATCAAACAAAGAGGCTACCTATTATATATTGATTCAAGTTTTGGATGTCAACAAGTTTGTGGATGTTTTTAATGCTCAAATATTGTATAAGGAAGGCACTTATCCTTGGGTTCAGATATTCACCCCTTTGCTTGCACCTACACACCTCTCTAATTTTTTGAATATGTCTTTTGAAATTGACAGAGTATGGAATTTGTATATTCGTTAAAGTTTGGATGACTTTTAAAAATTGATTTATCAAATAATTTAATTCAGCATATATTGAATAAGTGTATTCATTAAGGAGTTGCATGTTTGGTTCTACTTATATTGTTTTGCATGTCTCTACAATCTTTGTGTATTCATTTCTCTTTCCACAAGTTCATTCTTTAATGGGTACCATTTCGACTCTTTTGCTTCTTATTTTGCACTATGTTCATGTAATAAAAACGAAGAATTTGATTGGAAAAAATAAATTGAAGTTTCAAAAAAATATTTTGTTTAATGTTTAGTTTAGCATAATATATAAAATATTATGTCTTTGTTTAATTTAGCATAATATATATGCATTTAAATGGTATAAATATCATTGGGTTTTCAATCTTTTAATAAAGTTGAATGGTTTTGAATGAGTCTATAATAGATCAAATCTTGTTGAATGCAAAACCCTCAATTGAAAAAGTTTCAACCTAAAATTTGTATTGAGTAGATTAAAAAAAGTAAATCTAGCCCAAATGTTTCACATTTACAGCACAAAGGTATGTATAGCTATTTAATTTTAATAATAATCAAAAGTGTTAACAATAACTTTTATATATATTAATAATTAATATGTTTATTCTGGTATAAATAAAATAATCTATGAGATAGATGCATTTTAGAAGTTTAGATGGTACACTATTAATACAATGCTAAAACTATCGAAGGAAATCATAAGTCCTATAGCTTTCTTGCCTTTCTTCTTCTAGATAAGGAAAGCGTCTGTTTTTGGTGCTTATGTTGACAGCACAGATGCCCCCACCTTCGCAAAGTCCCAAGCATATTGCAGGTGAATTATTCATATTTATTGTCAAGAATTCAAAATAAGAACGATTCCAGTAGATGACGAAGAGAAAATGAGTGGTTTCAAACTGTCTAAGAATGGCCACAACACAAATGGTTGTCGACAGCCAAAAGAGACAAATGAATGATAACACCCAGTCCGACAATGAAAAAGAAGTAGACACCTTCATTAGAATTCCTACAAAATGCAACGATTTGTCTTCATTGAATTAAAGAATCTAGAATCCACTGTCACTCATTTAAGTATATCAACACCAACCAACTTCTGTGATGTAGTATTGCTTACAGGGGCATCTTCGGCAAGAATGTATTGTAGCAAATGCCCCCAGGAAGCATTTTTATGCGTTATTATTTACCTTTTGTTAGTGGGTTCACTAAAGGTGGCTGAAGAAGCACCAGCAGATGCATGGGTAGAGTCCTTCCCAGGCTACATTGGAAGCCAGCCTTACAAGATATATGCCGGGTGTGTATCCCATCCTTATACAGGCCTAAGTAAATATTCAATGTATATATGAATATATCAACGTAGTTATATGAATAGTTCAAGCATGTATTCAGTTTACTTATCGATAGTTCAGAGAAGTTATATAGACAGTTCAAGTTATATATATTTATCTATTTATTCAATACACGTAATACATATTGAATATCTGAATATATATATACGGGACAGTTCAAGTACAACTACATATTCAATGGACAGTTCCCTTGTACAACTCACACTTCCCACCTCTGCAGGCTGCAACCCTCATGGTTATTTCTCTCAAAAGACTTTGGTATCGTCACGATTGTAAACTTTCAACATAAATTGATTGATTATATTCTCGCTCACTAGCCCTTTAAGAGAAAATCAGTCTCAAGAGTATATCCCAAAAAACACCATCAACTAAGACAGGCCAAAAAGTTAGAAACAGTATTATAAGCATCCCAAAAGGCTGTGTATGCTCAGATCGACAAAGAGTAGAATTATTCCAAAAGACTAAAGCTAAACTCCTGCTAGTCATGGTCTTAGTGGCAAGGTTTTTCATTCAGGGCGTCCTCCTTGTGTTAAATTGCATGCTTTGATTGGACTGCAGCCAGAAGAGACTGCATGCAACTTCCAAGAAAATTTGGCAGAACAGAAACCCCACGGTTATGGCTTATGAGCCTAAAAGTGATAAAAAATCTGATGGTGCATTCGTGAGGGTTGCAATTTACCAAGCAGAAGTAAAATTTAAACTTAAATATTGTCATGGAATATTTTTATTTGCTATCATAAATCCCTGTGCTTACTTTAGCTAATCATGTCCCCATCATTCTTGAACCTTGGCCTGCTAATTGTTAGTCCTTCACGTACCATATGATCACGTGTTCCATTTTCAAATTCCATGGTAATAAGGCCTAGGAGGTGGAAAACTTGAAAACTGAATTCCTTAAACAAAGTCAAGCTGTCATCTTCTGCATTTCTGACCTTTTCAACTTTAGGTTTCCCTTCCTCTGGGATATCTTATATCAATGAGGGCATCTAAAAAGTTGGAGACTTATATGAGCCATAAGCTCTTTGATGATTATGATTGTACACAACCTAACTAAGTTCTTAGCCATAGAACTTGATAATCATGTTCTAAAATTATCCAGTCAAAGGAGTTTCAGGCCAAGGGGCAAACATGCTTTACGAGTACTCATAGAACTTGAAATATTATATTCACCACTCAAAGATGAAAAATCCAACGGATAAAGTTTATTTTTTCTTTTATGGATTTTACAGATCCTTTGACATAATGTCAAGACATCTTTCCATCTAGAGATGCAATATTTTGTGATTATCAGATTTGGCATTTTCTCGTCATCAAATTATGGGTCAAGATCCTTGAATGGGTTTGCTCAACTTTGAACAAGAGTTGGAAAAACTGATGATATAAATTGCAATCCTCTAGGAGCAAAACTTAGATTAGCACTTAAGGCTCATTAGCCAATTACTCCTACAAGATCATTCTGGCGGTAAAGCTCATAGAGATATCGGTCAATTTAGCATTCAACATTCAACGCAACTTTTATCACCTTCGGATCATATCAAAATGCACACACCAACTCCAATGTCTTCCACTACAAAGTTCATCTTGAAGTTAAGCTATTTTTCTTTCCTGATCCCCACTTGAACTAGCTCTAATCTCCTTGATTTTATGTTTATTTTTGGACATGCGATAGGAATTCCTCATTTTTGACTTTCTTCATTTCAACTCACTATCCTGTAATCACGTTTTCAAACTATGCAGTTTACCAACAGATCCAAGGACATCGTCTTGGGAGCTTTCTACTGTAATCAAGACAAGTAAATATAGTCAACTTCCATTCTCAGAGTAGTTATCTCTGGGACAAGGTCCAAAAGTGTGTCCTAGAAATAAAAGGGGGAAGATGGAGGTTAATTACTAAATAGATAAACACACAGACAGAAAGCAATCCATTTACAAATCATTAGCAATTTAGTATTGAATAGTATTTTTCCCCTATTAGAAAACTTGTTTATGTCTAGCAATTACAATCATGCAAGATACAATAATGAAAAAAATGAAAAGTGAAAATTTTCTTTTAAATTAGTTAGTCCCATCAAATACTAATTTGGCATATGCAAACTGAATACATAAATCCATAGTTGCCAAAAGAATCAAATCCTGACCCTTGGTACTCATCTCCTATACTAGAAATTTGTGTTAGTGTAAACAGTGTCATTATGCAACTAGTTAGTTGTTATCACTTTCTAGGTTGACTAATTCACATTTACTTAAGCTTACTTAGGAATTTTGTCTCCCCTCATGTGGTTGAGACATGTATCTTCACTTTGTGAGACACCTCTTGTATGCAGACTTGCCACTCGCTAGAACACTTATCAAGTGTTGCATACTTTGAGAGGTAGTCAATCATTGTGTCTAACTTGCCTACACTACTTTGCCTATATATGCAAGGCTACTTTGTACATTTTACTTAACTCATGTTAATATCATTTGGCTTATCTCTACTCATAGCTTGTGGAAGTTTATCTAGCTTATTGCTTTCTAATCCTAGCTAATCCCAACATTGGTAACAAAGCTATGTTAGCAAAACCCTTCCCAAAATCCCACACGTAACCTAGTCAAGAGTTCATCATAGAGCTAGTCTGGTTTTGTTTGCTAGTTCGAGGTAGATGATCTATTGTAGTGAGATCTCCTTGGCATGTTAAAAAAAATGAGCATTGAATGATTTGCATAATCTTTTTGCTATGAGATCAAGATCTATTTTTTGGGTGTTGACTTGTGTGGAGGCCGACACAAAGGTGTTTGAGAGGTCTTTGTGTGAAAATTGTTGAGCATAAAGGCCATGAGAAAAAATATGCATAGAGGATGAATTCTACACATAGGCCATGAGCCTTTGTCTTTGCAAGCTGATCCAAATTGAAAAGGCTGATCTATATTGGGTTGGTAGCTTCGCCATATTGGTGTGACTAAAAGTGTGGCCTATGGTGGCCTAGCCATATTGATGCAACTAAGAGGAAAAGACATCAATGACAAGTGATGGTCTAGAAGGCATGATTTGACCTGACAAAAGCATAGAAAGGTGCATATAGTTAGCATCAATCCACTTCAACCTGCTAGATACATCAACCAGAGGTTGTGAGGCAGTTGAATAGATCAGGCCAATGTGCAGGTCGTGTGGCACATTTTGAGCATCAACCACCTTTGAACTTCCCTTTTTTGCAGACCTGCTATTTAGGCAAGCAAACTCATGGAGTGCTCTATGTTGTTTACACCTAGATTTTCTTTACACAGACATGTTATTCGGGTGAGCAAACCCGCAACTTGTTCAATACTGCTCATGGCTTGATTTGCTTTGTTCAGGCATGTAATGGTCAATCAATAGCATCATACCTGCAATTAGATCCTTTGTTATAGAGCGTGGATGAAATTATGACATATGATCCCCATATGGTTGAAAGCAAACATCCAAGAATTTGAATTAAGAGGCATTTGCAATCACAGGGCGATCTGTTGAGAGGCATGACAACAGAGATCCTTGGTATTGATATTTCTGGTCAACACACTTGTTAGACATCCACAGCCACGTGCTTTTTGAGATTTGTTTGTTGTAGGTTGAATGTCCAAGCTGGCAAAGGTGGTGATTCTTTGATTTTGCATATGACTAATTTTTGCATGTACAAGTTAGCATCAACTTAGGCATGATTTTAGATGAAATCACACAAGTCATTTTAATCTTGAGAGGTGTGAAAGCTTTGTCTTTGCCTTGCATGTGACAACTGTCTTACTTATTGCAATCATGGTGGCACTATTTGTAGGAGACCTGCCTGTCTTTACTTCTGTTTTTATGCTAAATGATAAAGGTTTGTAATTTTTTTGTATTTTCTCATAGATTGCCATTCAAGAAATCAAATACAAGAAATGTAAACATAAACTACTGCAGCAATGCAATTAATTTATTGATTTTCTTTCAAAGCTTTTACAAATATGTGCATACCCGCGAATACAATCTCCTATAGATCTGAAGCAATAAATTTGATGAAGCATAGATTTGACTTTTGGATGAAGCCAACAGTAAGCACCTTCAGCTGATATTCCACAACGTCAAAATGCTGATACAATGGAGAGTTTTCGTTCTCCAAAGCTGATACGCTGGTAGAAACCCTTGGGCTCCTTTCCCCAAACGCCAATGAGAAATTATCAAACAAATATCAACTAATCAATTTTGAATATCCCCAAATGAGCCCCATAAGATTCTTTTATACCTTTCCTAGAGGAGCTCATACACTTTTCTCACCAATGTAGGATAAAAGATAATTGGCCAATCCCCTCCAATTTTCCTTTTAAATCATTTTAAAATAATATAATGTTTGCCTTTGGAATATTAAAATATGTCCTTGAAATTGGCGCCCAAGTAATTAATTAAAATGGCCCCCTTTTTAATGATGAATGGACCCTCAAGTCATAAAGTGCAAATATAATGTTATAATATAATATTAAAATATTAATTATTATTAAAGTCACCTTTAATAATAATTAAACGTTATAACTTAGGCAAAACTCCTTATTTCACCAACTCAACTGAATTTGGGAATCGACACTGCTAACATGTGAACTTTAGGTGCCCTGCTATAAATAGAATTGCTTGCCGGTTGACTTACTATAAATAGTAAGTGCTCGCTTGTCCTGGAATTTCACCAAGAATAGCTCAAGGACGACGCGCGGGTTTACATCGGTTTTCAAGATTTTGACTTTTGATGCCTATTTTAGCTCAAGTTGAAACCTAAACCGCATTGCATGCGATCAAATGAATTCGGTTTGCCTTGCTTTCGTGGCATTGCAATCGGCTCGTGAATCTGAACTGCTGGGTGGCGGCTGCCGGGACACACCTGCTAAAAATAGCAAGTTCCTTACTGAGTGAGAATCCTCGTTTGCATGTCACACCATCGCGAAGCTTTGAAAAACCCATCAGGAATCACCCGACATGCAAAGAAACCTCGACATGCAAACCCTAAAAATAGCCTCGGAAGGCTGAATCCTGAAAGTGATCATCTCGTCTTGCATGTTATATCATCGCGAAGGTCTCGAAAACCTAAGGAATATCTAGACATGCAAAGAAATCTCGCTGACCTCGAGATTCGTGCTAAAGCCGGACGCTAAAAATAGTGTTGTCCGCTTTTGCTCAAATTTGGCATGCAAGCTGATATACTCAATGCCGTGGTGGATGATCTAATCTCAAAATGCCGATAAATTCCATTACATTTACTAAAAATAGTAAGTACCTCAAATTTGATGAAAACTGGCGAAGCCCTGGATGCCCTGACAACATTGTTAAGTTCAATTTTCAATTTACTCACTTTATCTGACCTTGAATTGACCAGAAAAGATGAAACCCTAATTTTAGACTTGGCCAATATTTTCACGTTTAAGCTCAATGACGACACAACCCCCGGAGAGACGGACACCAAAAAAAAGAGACAGAGCGAGAGAGCGAGGAAAAACCCAAGCCAAAAGACCGGAACGGAGCAAAACTTAGGGGGTCCCCATCTTGAATGGGGCTATGTGTGAAAAGGTCACAATGTGACCTCTTCGTGAAGAAGTGGGAACAAATCTTATTTTTCATGCGGAGTTCTGTGTTACAGCTTCTACTATTCTTTCTTCCTAATCTGTTCTGAAACTTTTCATTTCATAACCATGCTTATGTAACCATTCTGGAGTGTTGGCTAGGATTGGCTTCAATCTCTCTCTCATGCTGGTAATTTCTTTCCTAGACCATTGAATTGCAGGCAACGGCCTTTTAGCAATTCCTTGCTCATCATAGACAGCATTCATGATATCACCAGGATCTGCAAAATCCTCTGGTAGGTTAGCAATATGAAGGTCTCTGATTTGCTGAACAGTCAACCTGCAATAATCCATTTTGCGAATGGCTTCTTCATCTCTGCAATCAGCCCAGATGTCTTCAAAATGATACTTGTGATGATGACCCTTTTGTAATCTTTTTCTAACATCTCGGTAATCAAAATCAAACCTATACCTGTAGGTCTTGATTGTCATGATCTGCATTTCAGCATAAACAGACTTAGCTTGTTGTGCAGTTGGGATAGTATATCGGCCAATGGTCAGTGGGAACTTGAATCCACGCTTGTGGTTGCTTCTTCGTTCCTTTTGCACTGAAATCAATTATCTGCATGTTTCCATGAGAACCCACTTATCTGAAGGATAACGTGCCAGCATGTAAGGACAGCCAGTGTAGCACCCTACTCTCAAGTAAGTAAACGTTGGGAATTGAAGAAATAGGCATCCAACTTTACTTACCACCTTATAAGCCTCATCAGATACTCTCCTTCTTTCAAGAGCTGGATCAAAATTGAAAAGCAAAGGCGCGAAGAAAGCATCTGTAACCCGCCTGAAGTGATGAAAGCTTTCCTTCAGTTCCAGTTGATAGAAAAATCTGTATACAGGTACCATCATCCGATTCCATTTTGTAGATAGACATGGGAATTGTCTCATTACAGCCGCCGCGTACACCAGGTAAGAAGTCATATAGAATTTCAATGTGGAAGGAGCATTGATCAGCTGTTCATGTATTTCATCACTAATCTGTTTGCCCCAGTCAATGTGCACCTTTTGTCTTCTTATAATCCTGATGTATTCATACATCCAATCGTGAAAAGTGGACGATTCTAGCAATCCTTTCACTCTGCTTAAAAATGTGATCATATCTTTGACATCATCCTTGAAATCGCTTCACAAGAGTCCCTTTGGCCATCTAGAAACAGATGGTCTAGGCTTCTTCAACCATTGGGTATTTATTAGGTTTTTAGCCTTGTTGGGATCAGCGTCAAAGACCTCTTGTGATTTTTGTATAGAAATATCAATGTATTTTTCCATTTGAGGAACCTTAAACACAATGTCAAAGAAATCAGGGTCGAGTCTTAGAATCTCGTGCCCAGAAGAATCGATCACACTTCTACTTTCTCTGATGTAGTGAGATGCCACCTAAAGAACAAACTCCGTATTATGTGTAGCTATAGGGAACATAGCTACCAAATGCAGATTACTGTGTACAATTGCTCTCATTGGATCAGGAAGAGGCTTCGTCTCTGTTTGCTTTGCAAAATCAACCAAGTCTTGATGGCCAACCTCTGTGTCCTTTATTTCTTCCACCTTGGAGACCACTACGATCAGTAGATAGACACCTTGATATTTATACTTCATTTTGGCTTTTGCTCTTGAAGAAGATGGAGGTTTATCGGCAGTCATCAGGAAGAACTCAAACTTTGATCACTCAGACTTTGAAGATCTTTGAAAAGAGACTGCAAGGTGTTGAGCCAGAACAAACATTAGTCGTTAGGTAGCATGGGAATGCGCAAAATGAGCAACGATGATGGGAAAGCGTGGAGCGGATGACAAGGAACGCAAAACGATGCACAAAAAGGAAGGAGCAAGGTTCAAGAGTAAATCAGGCGAGTTTGAAGTTCATCTGGAAAAAATTGTAAAAAGTGTAAGGGCGCTAAAATTCAGCGCCTCTACACTTTTTGGAAATTCAGGTTTTGATGCAGGTGCGCTAAAAAATAGCGCTCCTGCACTTTTCACAGTTAGTTTATATTTCAAAATGACAGGGCACTGAAAAATAGCGCTTCTGCATCTGAAACATGATTTTGGAAAACGGATGTAATGGTGAATGAAAACGGCGCTTTGTCATTTTCTTGTAACATGGAACACTTTGAAGTCAAAATTTATTTTTCTTTGAATGGAGCTGCAACTAAAATTCGTTTCATTGCCATCACAAACATCGCAAATGTGGATAAGAGCCAAGGAAACCTTCTTACAAAACAAGAGTTTCTTCAATGTGCTTGTGCCAAAATGTGATTGAAAGGGCGACAAGGAAAGAAGCTAACATAAAAACGTTGGAGTGGAACGCATAGAAAGGAGGACTCACGAGGAAGAGGAGATGCCGCTTCAAACATTATGAAGAAGAAGCATGGAAAGGGCATGCGAAACAAAAACGCGAATGGAGAGGAAGAATACACGTGGGGATGAAAAACGTATGAAGAAAACAAAGGGAAGAATAAAAACGCATATGTAAATCCTAAGACATATACAAAGCAACGAAAGAAAAAGGAGAGAAAGTAAGGAAAAAGGCTTACCAAGAGAAAACGCGAAGATTGCTGGAGAGGAACTTCGAAATTCTCAAAAACGTGATTGCAGTTTGAAAAGAACTCGCCCAGCATGAAGAGAGGAAGAACAAAGATCATAAACAATGAAAATGGCGAAATAAAACACTTTTAAGTAAATTGTAACTCAAAAACCTAACTCAAGTCGAGCAATAAATTTAGGCACGAAAAGTGGCACGATTGACAAAAAATGCAAAAAACATGAAGAAACGCACCAGGGCCAGAAAAAGATTGTGTGGGAAAAAAGTGTAATAGCGCACTTTTTTAGCACTATTACATTTTAGGAGACTTCACTTTCATGCAGGGGCGCTAAAAATTAGTGCCCCTGCACTTTTCATACTTAGCCAAATTTTGGCTTGAGAGCAAGAGCACACTTTTTCAGTGCAACTGCATTTTTCGCAATTCATTAAGTACGAACAGTGAGACTTCGCGAAGGGGCTCGTTTTGAAGGTCTTCGCGAGGTGAACATAGGGGGGTTGCTCGAATTGACTATTCGAGGCTTTGGAACACATTTCGAGGTGGCTTGAAAATCACTTCGTTATGCATACTTGAACTTCACGAATCCTAGGAAACAGACAAGTTTCGTAGGGGGGTTATCCGTGGAACGAGCGCTGCTAGATTCTGTGATAACAGACAGCAGTAGCAGAGTGGGCAGATTGGTTTATACAGTTTCCTACTTTCACCTACCTCGTAGTCTATGGCTTTTCAGGTGCTCCACTCATGCTACCAAGGTACCCATCAAACGAAGTTGTCTTCATGGAGTTCTTAAGGCAAACACATGATGTCCATACATTCTTAAGAAATAGAAAGAAACCCGCCCTCAATTTTCCATTGGGACTGGGAATCTATACATGCAAATCAGCAGCAGATGCTAAAACCATGGGAGATGAGTTAGACAGACTCGGTCTCAAGCCTTATAGGGAGAGACAATCGTATGAACCTCACGGCGTCTACACTACCCGACTTGAGAAAAACTATGCTCCTTTATCTGCTCTTGAACATTTTTGGGCCAATTGCATAGATGAGTTCGAGGTGCAGAGGCGAAGTTACAGTAGGCTCACTCTTCACCAAATGAAAGACTACCTATCAGAGGATATCGAAGGCTTATCAGATGATGATGAGGAAGTGCTACTCCCAATGTATGCCCGCAAGCGAATTGAAGATCAGCCCTTTCCTCAGGTCAATTGGGCTAACAAAGAGTCCCTCTCAGTTGAAGAAAGGACTAGACAAGTCCTTGAACACAACAAAGTTTTCTTGGTCCTCAAAAAGAAGAAATCCATCTCAACAGCAGAGCTGCCCAGGATACAGTCATCACTTCCCTCCTCTTCCAGAGCACAATCAAAAGGGAAAGGCGTAAGTCAGTCTCAAGAAGGTGTGAAGGGCAGCAGGTCAACTAAAAATCTAAGGAGGTTAGACTTCTCAGGAATAGTCATAAAGGAGCCACCAATGGTTGAAGCAGAAGCTCCTCCAAAAGAGCCATACCTCAAAAGGAGACAGAGGAAGTGCCCTTAACCCATGATTCTATATCATTGACAGGGTCTTCACCGATTCACATCGACCTGGATATTGAAGAAGACGAAGAAGTTGCAATTGTACCTCCCAAGGAAGTTAGTAAAGATACCACCGTGTCTTGGCTTGAGAGCTCCTTGGGTAGAGTAAGAAGAAGACCTTCATATCAGGTGAATTTTGATGACCTTGATAACATCTATCAGGAGCCACCTAAGAAGAAAGCAAAGAAGCAAGTTCATTATGAGAGAAATCTTGATGGTGAGGTGATCATGGAGACTGACATACCTCCTGAACATAAGAACAAAGATGAAGTGGATATGGATGACTTCATGATGGTGAAGGCTAATCTTGGCAAAAACACCAGACATGCGGATGTCAGTTTTTTCAGAATTGTGTCTGAAAGCCTTCAAGAAAGAGTACTCAAGGCTGAAATACAACTCAGGCTTTATATTTCTAACCTTGTTCATAGCTCTTCATAGGAAACTCAGTTGTTGCCCCAGGTTTTAGAGACACCAGCTGATCATCATTAATTAAGACAGTTGGTAATATGTGGGAAGGAAACTCAAGAGTGGATCGAGAGTTTCATTATCAGAGGAAAGGAGATCTTGACACAAATGTTTCAATTGAGAGAAAACGCTCATGAGCTACATCAAGGTAAACAAGGGTTTGAACAGTCAGTAGCTGAAGTGAAACCAAGGCATGAAATCATCATTGAAGATTTAGATACAGCCTATGGTTCAACGGTTTCAAAAGAACATAAGAGGCAGATCCTTGCTTGGAAAGAGCATCACGTCTTCAAAATTAGAACCTACGAGAGGATATCTGAGGAGTTTATCGCCTACAGGAAAAGGGTGATTGAAGCTCTTCTCTTCATCAGTGAGTTTGTTACAGAGATTCCTTCTCGGTACAATCTTGAAGATGGTTCCTATGTCGGACTTGATGAAGTCCAAACACAATTTCAGAGTGTTGTTCGCAGCTATGATGGCAGCAATTCAGTTGGAGGTAGAATGGGTCACATATCCATGATGTCAGCAAAGTTTGAAAAAGCGGCCAATGAGGTGGAAGATTTCCTGAGATCAATTGCAGATGGAGAGGATATCTTAGAAAAATGCAACTTTGCTATTGATGGTATAGATGCACCTAATTAGGACACAGTTTCCTGCTTTTTAGCAAATGTCATTGAGATTTAAAGCAACTTTCATTTAGAAGCTTTCTTTTTGCTTTCTTTCTATTCTTGGAACAATTCTTATCCATTCTTTGAAGAAGAGAAAGAAGATAAATTGTAATAGTTGGCATTTCCAGCTTTTCCTGCTTTCTTAGGTGTTAGATGTTATCTTCTTTCCAGATTTAGAAATAAAGTTTTCTTGCTGAGCAAGCCCTAGTTGTAAAAGCAAGGAGATTTTAGGGTTCCCTACTCCTCTTCTTAGGCTATAAATAAGAGCAATCTTGCTCATTTATTTTCAACCATGCTAGTGATAACAAAACACTAAGCCTATAGTGCCTTCTATTTGTTATTCAGTGTTGTCAATTATGTTTATGATAGCAAATTGTTGAGTCTCTTTTAGCCAACAAGTAGTTGTAATTTTTGTTCTCTTTGTGTAAGAACAAGATTGCAAGCCTCTTTAGCTGCAATTTCTTGTTCCATGCGTGTGTTTAGTTTAATCTTTGTTCCAGAAGTTTGAGAATTAAAGTCCTGAGCCTCTTTTTCCTCGATATAATGCCTCAAGTTTCCATCTATTGTGTTATATGATCTTAAATTTCAGCTTGCATTGAAAGTAAGTAGATGTATGTTGAGAGGAAAGCTTGTCTAAGTGCGTTTATTGTGTTATGCTTATGTGATCTTAATTTCAGCCTACATTGAAAGTAAGATGTATGTTGGGAAAGAGTTTATTTAAGCACTTTGTCAGAGAATCAAATCTTGTTTATTTCTATTTTCTCTAGCTCTACGTATTACTTGAGAAATTAGAAACATTTTTAGCATAGGTTAGTTGTAGTTGGAATTCTTAATCAAAAAATCTCAACTGCGGCGTCTTGTGTTTTATAAACCCTATGCTCTAGCTGAACCAAAAAGATAGGCAAATTAGATTTAATTTACTTTCTTTCATACCATCAGCAAGAGGGAGCTTCCCCTCCTAATTTGAAGAGCAGTTTATCTGTGCATAGCTGTCCGTTTCAAATCCGCATTCTAGCTCAAAGAAGAACAAAAGAGAAATGGTAGGAATGAAAAGAGGCAAACTAAAAATCACTTTTAAGTGATTAGCAAAAGCAATAAATGAAACATATGTCGTAAACTAGTTAAGGTGAAATAAAAGGTATAAAAGTAGTGAAAAGTGCAATCAAATGAAAAATCACCACCCATGTCTTTTTGGCTAAGTATGGAGAAAGGGTGTAAGGGCGCTAAAAATCAGCGCCATTGCACCAAGTCAAATTTTCACTTAAGTGCAGTGGCACTGAAAAACCCCACCCCTGCACTTTTTATACTTAGACAAATTTCATCAAAAAGTTAGAGTGCTTTTTTCAGAAACCTTTGCACTTTTCACAATTTCACTAAGTATGAACAATGAGAGTTCGCGAAGATTCTCATTTCGAAGGTCTTCGCAAGATGAACGCCAAGTGACACTCAAATGGATTATTTGAGACTTTGGAACACACTTCGAGGTGGATTGAAAATTGCCTCTTTTTGTGTGCTTGAACATCATGAACCTAGGAAACAGACAAGTTTCGTAGGGGGGTTATCCGTGAATCGAGCGCTACTAGATTCGGTGATAACAATTAGTACAGCTAGGTAAAGGCGGTACATATTCAGAGGGGGCGTGTGAACTAACATGGAGAATCACCCCTCTTTCCCGGCTGTTTGGGGTCCCCAAGGGGGTACCTAGACCTTGTGAAACAATTGCAATCAGTTTCAAGGTAGACTTTAATGCATTGGACTGATTTGGGGTGCTCACAATGGCTGCTTGGACCTATAAATTTTGCATTTTTGAGTCTATCTGACCCGCTGCAACTTCTTTCAGACCTGCTGCAACTCAATTTCAGAGTTATTTCAGACCTTCATATGCTACTTTGTTGAGGTATTATTGTATTGATTTACTTGGGTGTCGGTTTCCTAAGTTGGGTTTCTTTCGGGGTGCTTATTTCAACTACATATCACATTTGCAGTTATACGATAACTATGTATTTGAATTGAATCATATTGTAAGAGCTCACATTGTAACTCCGAGTGGTACTACCATTGGTGACTTTTCTCTTGTTTGATTTTACTACTCATCCCACTGCATAAGTGGTTCATTTGGTTTCCCCACTACATAAGTGGCTATTTTACTTACCCCATTGAACAAGTGGTCTACTGGAACTTGCTCACTACTAAAAAGTGGAAGAGCTCATTTACATTTCAGTATTATATTAGCTTTCACACTGCAAAGTGGATGTGCTCAACTTATCCCATTGAACAAGCAGTCATCATTTTTTGTAGTTTAGTTTTTAATGTAATCCTTACATTGTATGCTCTCACCTCACCCACACTAGGAACTTGGTGATCAGAAAGTGGAAGGAAGCTGCTTAGCTTTACCTTCTATGTTGGAGCTAACGAGTTTAAATTTCAAAAATAAATTAAGGGTGCTTATTACATAAATCACAACAAAAAGTGAAGTGCACTTTCTACAAGAAATCTAGGCATAATGAAGACAAATGTATGAAGAAAAGGATACACCATCATATGCATCGACTTGAGAAACAAAAGGTTCCTACATCCATCAAAGAATCATCTAGTTCAGAATCTTCCAAAGTAAAGTATATATCTAAAGGAAGAGTACTATGGCAACTATAGGTTCAGAGATTGATAAATGGGTTCTTGATTCAGGAGCATCCAAAGTTTCTTTCCAATAGATCACGAGGAATAGTTGAGCATCATCTTTTGGGGGGGCTTCACAATCTCTCTTCATTGTACTTTCTTGTTATCATCTCCGTTTTGGAGGGTAGTTTTTCCCATAGGATTTTCTACCTTTCTCCACTTTATGAGAGATTTTTCTCTATACATGGGTACCTCATCAAGCCTAGTTATCAAGACCCATCCATCTTTGTACCCACCTAAGTTGAGCTAAAAGGGGGGTGTTAGAGTAGAATAATTATTATTCTATACACATGTACTCCCTAAGTTGCACTTAAGGGGGGATGTTAATGTAAATAGTGTCATTATGCAACTAGTTAGTTGTTATCACTTTCTAGGTTGACCTATTCACATTTAATTAAGTTTACTTAGGAGTTTTTTCTCACCTCATGTGGTTGAGACATGTTTCTTCACTTTGTGAGACACCTCTTGCATGCACACTTACCACTCACTAGAGCACTTGTCAAGTGAGTTAACAAGTGTTGCATCCTTTGAGAGGTAGTTAGTCATTGTGTCTGACTTTCTTACCTCCACTACCTTTCCTTTATATGCAAGGCTACTTGGTACATTTTACTTAACTCTTGTTAATATCATTTGGCTTATTTGTGCTCATAGCTTGTGGAATTTTATCTAGGTTATTGCTTTCTATTCCTGGCTAATCCCAACAATTTGTTTTGTCTCGGAAACCCTTTTGGGGAGATCTTCAAATTTTAGGAGACTTTAAGTGAAGTTTCTTTGTGTCTCTATGTGTATCTATATGTTTCCTTGAAACATACCTTGAAAATAGAGAAATTTCTTATTGAGGTTTTTCAAATATATGTAATGTCCCCTTCTAGCTAGACTTCAGTATTTCAGTGGGATTAGCCTATCCGTCGACCCTCGTAGGCTAATGGATTTGGATAGAGAGTCCTTGTGGCAGAAACTTGGTCATTTGATGGTTTTACTCTTCCTCGGAGTTCAGAGAGGTTTAGGTTTAGCCTTTGCAGAGAATTCAAAGCTCAATTTCTCATACTTACTATTTATAGTAAGTCTTTTTGGCAGAGTTAATATTTATAGCAGGGAACCTAGTTGAGCTATATTGTCAATGTTGATCCTAGTATTCAATTGGTTTGGAGGAATAAGGTGTTTTTCCAAAGTTATAATGTTTAATTATTATTAAAGGTCACTTTAATAATAATTATTAATTTTAATGTTATATTTGAACTTTATATTGAGGGGTCATTGATACATTAAAAAGGGGGCCAATTTATAATTGATGCTTTGGGATGCCAATTCCTAGAGAATTATTTTAAATGATATTAAAAGGAAAAAAGGGGGTCGACTTCTTTGAGCGAAGTATATAAGCAGCCTAGAGAAAATCGAATTCATCCTTTGAGTATTTGAGAACTTTTCTTCATGACTTCAATTGGCATTTGGAGAACAGGGATGAGAGTTTCCGCAATTCTTGAGCGTATTGGCATTGAAGAGCGTAGTGTTGATGTGATTTTTGTGACCGCACCAATCAGCAGAACAAAGTAATCCGAAGGCTACTCCATTCTCTCTTGATCAAAGAATTCCGTGCACTAAGATTGCAAGAAAGATCGCACGTTCAACTCCAAGGTTCCAAAATGCTTTGGATACCCTCAGTAGGTTTGTTGTGATTTTTTGTTTACACGAGGGGACTTACACAATTGTTCATAAGGCTTGCAATTGACAACAGGTTAATGATTTGAAGGGGATTTTCGTATGTTGCAGATGATTTAGTGATGAGGTACGCTTTCCTATACTAACCAGAATTGTGCGGAATTGAATGGCTGCAGAGATTAGAAAATTTATGTCCTAGTCTAAATGCAATAGGGGTTGAGCTTGACTTCAGTGGACTTCAACCAAACTTTGTCTTGCCTCACGTTGGACAGCTTCAACAAGGTTGGTGTAATCTTCAAAGGAGCAACAGAAGGTGTTCAGATCATGACTCAGCAATACAAATACCATCAAGATGATGCATACACACACGCGAATCAAGATCAAAGTTAAGTTTGAAAAGAATTCTAGTTGACCACGCAAGACAAACTTACCATCAGTAAGCTTGTTAGTGGTATGGATTAATGAAGCTCACTTAAATCAAACACAACCACCCACAATTAACTACTTGCATGAAAATGAAAATTATTCTATCTTATGTCCTACTTGAAGTCAAAGGGTGAAGAAACCTCACTAACTACTCATAACAAAGAAAAATTCACCAATCAATGAAACTCCTTTATTATGATAGTCTTCATAACAATTACTTACAAAATTCTCAAAGGGAGAATTTTCCTTCTCCTTAAAACAATGCAATGAAACTATTCTAACTCTAACTGTCTCTCTATGCTCTATCAGAATGTCTACTCTTTAGTCTGATCTCATCTAATAGTGTAGAAATGAGTGGAGTCCCCATTATATAGCTGGCCAATCTCAATGGATGGTCCAGATCGAATTACAATGGACGGCTCGGATTGAACCACTTCAGCCCTAGACTAGATTTTTCCCTAAAAACCGCCAGAAGGCGGAGGAGTGGCGTAACTAATGAGCACAAAAATAGAGGATTCCTCCTTTGACCATTATGGGCAATTAATGCCAACTATCCTTCCAGAAGATTCTTGTCCAGGACCCTGTTTCCATTGTTCTTCTCTCTGACCGTGTAAGCAACAAATCTAGCCAGTACCACATCAACTTCTTGTTCAAAGATCACCAGAGTAAGATTGAGTTGATACTCGAGGATAGCAATCGTCTGTTCCTCCCGAACGCAAGACTTTCTCCAAGTCTCAATGGATTCCTGCGTGCTCTGCTTAATGGCTGAGAACGTGGAGATATTCTCAAAGTCTATCTGAGCGAACACTCTCATCTCCGAGAAGAAAGGCTGCAATCTCCCCTTCAATCCATCTACTTCTACCTCCTCGGGAGTTAATCTTCTGGAGAACAACGCCTCCAGCATATTGAGGATGCCCTCATGAATATTCCCCATAGCCTTCCCGATCTTAGCTGACTCCGTCTTTGCTGTGTCGAAGAAGCCTCTACCAATGAATGCAACAGAATACCATCCATGAAAATCATATCTATCACCTGCTTGAATCACCCCCTCCTCAACCAAAGTCTGCATTGGTATGCGCATTAGAGCAGCCAGGCGTGGAATAGTCTTATCTTGAAATATATGAGTATCATCCCAAGCCTGCTCAATGTTCTCCAAATGAGAGAGGATACTGGAAGCATGCTGAAGAGAGGAGACAAGATCTACAATGAATTTCTCAGCTTCAGTACGAACACCGCCAACCCACTTGTCTCCCTCCTAAATGGCCTTCTACATCTCTTCGAGTCCGCTGATCGACTCTTGTGTAAGCTCGACTGGGAGTTCCACCGTTGGGTTCTACTGAGCACATGGCTGTGCTAGATGCCGCACATACCCAACTAATGCCTTATGTTCCTTTTTCAATTTCTTGTACTTTCCTTCTTTTCATAGTAGTCTATCTTTCAGTGCCTGGAAGGAGTTTTCAGCCTCCTCGACCACCTTCTCCAGTGGGGCGCCCTAATTCAATTGTAGAAACAGTGTAATTCTCAGGCATCACATTACCAAGATCACACTCCTCCCTCGGAACTGCAACATGGAGAGTGCGAGAACCAGCCTCATCCATTTCCATCCTGGAGTACTTCCTGACTCTCTTTCTTTTAGGTGACTCACTTATTATGTTCAGGAGCTCTTCCATTTCTATTGCCGAGTCAGTGTCATCCTCCTGATCTCTCCTTATCGCATGTGTGAGCCAATTTGGAACATTCTACTGAGTGCTATAGACAATAAGGTGCTGCTCCTCCGTTGCCTCAACTTCATGAACTTCTACTTGAGCAACATTCGGTTCAGGCTCATCTGTCTCCATATGCTGGCTATCCTCCTCAAAACCTCGAACATCAGGTTCCGTTTCATCCTCAAAGGCTGCCTCAAGTGTACGATCAAAGCGAATGTCTCTTTGTTTCTTCACCTTCATCTGGCTGATCAGCATCCTCAAGAGCGTTGGCACTCTGACTATCAAGTTCTCTAAATAATTACCGGTTAACTTCTTCCATATCCTGCTCCTCAGCCACTCTAACCCTCTGATATGCAAATATTGACACCTCTTGTACACTTGAAGAGCGAGCCAACAACTACGTGGGCGATGCTTCCTCTGTCTTCTGAGGTTCAGGCTGAATTGGTTCTTCCTCCTGTTGTGGCTCCGCAGCTTGGGCGATTTGTTTCCTCTTCCTTGTTGACACTGGTGGCCTTCGATCGCCCATGAGATTGTATGTGAGGGCAATTGATCTTCTCTTTAGCCTGTGAACATGTCCATCTACCTAGTTCCTTGTGAAAGTCAAGACAGGCATAGACAAAGTGTCTAAGTCTGTGATTTTTGGCTCTGCCCAATCAGGTGGTGGGATTGGTGTGTTCTTTATTGATTCATAATCCGGGTGAGTAATTCTAGCATCTTCATCAACTTGATCCGGAACCTGAACCACTTCACACTCTCTGATCAACTTCAGGGGCAATTTGGAGAACATTCTCCTTCTGATTTCAGCTTCATCTTGTGCATTTTCCCAAAAATCCTCCAAATGAGCCTTGTGCCTATATTCTTCACCTTGCACAGTTCCAATCTTCCCTCGAGGATCAAAATCTTGTCGGCTAGTATGCAGAGTGAGGTAGTAGAATTGCAGTTCATCCTCTGCCTCCTTGGCTGCTTGCAAAGAAGGGCACTCCTCAAGTGAATTCCCCATAACAATGGGGAAGTGCAAACCTCCCTTCTTCTTCTTTTTTGTAATTTTGTCATAGGCTATGAGTTGCCTAGACACTTCGAGAATTATCATTCTATCTGTGGGATACCTCGGTAGTCGGTAGGCATATGAATGGTGCCCCGACAGCCTTAAATAAGTGAACTTTGGGAATTGGACAAACCAAAACCCATACTCCTCGATCAACTCCTATGCCTCTTTGGATATTCTTTGTTGCACTCTCCATTGAAGAGTCCTCGTGATGTACATCGTAAAGGCATCGTTCACCCTTTTGAAGTGAGAAGTGCTCGTCAAATGTAACTGCCTGCATGCTTCATGAATTTTGAATTGACTGTGACCACATCCGATCAGCTCCTGCTACGTCAGCCCCTTATATTTCATCATTCGAGCCAGCATATAAATGACATATGAGCTCATGTAGAATGTCTTTGTTCTCCTCAGGTTTTTGAATTGTTCATTAATGTTGTCGCTAATCATCTACACCCAATCCACATTTTCTTTTCCTTCCAGCACCACGCTGATGTAGAAGAACATCCAAGGCTCGAAAACATACGCTTGTGGGCTGCCATTCACCCAGCTGAGCATCATGATCAAATCACAGTATTCCTGCTTCAGCTCCTCTGAAATAATATTCTTTGGCAGCTTGGCGCCAGGAGGCTTAGGCTTCCTCATCCATGTTGTGTTGATCCTCTTAGCACACTTATCAAAAGATGTAGCATACATCTTATCGGCTCTCTCCTTGGACTTGTACAACATTTTGTCCATAACTAGAATCCCAAACGCTTCGCCAATTGCATCAGGTGTGAAATTTTCCAGCAGCTTGCCCTCTAGAGAAACAATCGTCTGGTGGTTCGAATTGTAGTAGTTCGCACACTCCATAATTAGCTCATGACATTGAACTGTCGATGGAAAACCGGCAGCTATATATAACCCGCTCCTTACAATATTCTGTGAAGTCACCGATGGAGGATAACCACCCTGCCCGTATATTCTTCTCTTAAATGCTTCGAGGTTGAAAGAACCGAGGTTGGTATCAGTCAAACCTCCCAGTTTTGATACAAACTTTGATTCAGGGATGAAAGACTTCTTTAGTTGTTTAATAATGGCCTACTTGGAAGCATTTTCTTTGCCAGCCTCAACATTTCCAGCTCTAGCTGTAGCCTTGCTTGTCCTGGCAACATCTCCTCTTCTACCTTCAGCCATCTGCAAAATAAAGATCAAGCATTATAATTCTAACTTTTAAAAAAATAAAAATTTCGTGAGATGGCTAGCAAGTGGAGTTGGCTTTGAAAATTAAAAAAACTTTAGCGTTAAAACTTCAACTCCAAACCTCGAGAAATACAACACCGAAATTTAAAACCTCAAGCTTCAACGACTTGCAGCTACAACACTTTCAGCACTTCGAAAAAAAAAACAATCTCAGCACTTCTACTTTAGAATTTACTTCCTCTCGGCACTCTCAACTTTCAACTTAAACACAATCTACAACTTCAGCAACTTGGAAAAATAATTCAACTCAGAAATCTCTCACTCACTCAGCAATCACTTTCAGCTTCAACACAATTTTCAACTCTGCAACTCTGTAAAAAAAAACTTCGTAGTTTCTATAATCACAAGTAGGTGCCCGCTTTAGCAAGTGCCACACCCCACTTAGAAATTTTCTAACTGGGAGAGAATATTCTTATTTGCCATAGAGTCATCATAAAAATTAGCTATTCTGGGAGATTTCTTTTCCTCATTTGAATTTAAAATTTCCCTCCTCGATCACGCTTATTTTCAATTGACTAAAGTAATTTTGAGAAATTCATTAAAATTCTTACTCCAAAGATTAAAATTCTTTCTATTCTTTTAAAATGAGCGTATGTTTTATTAAAATTTAATCTCAACGCCTTTTAATCACTCGAGACAATTTTATTTATTTCACAACACCTTAGAAAAATCCACACTCGATTGTGAGTTCCAACATTTTAAATCAAGTTAGAAAATCATTTCCTCATACCCTTAAAAATTTCCTTGATAAATATTTTCCAATTTTAAAACTTCATGTGTCCAAACGAAGGAGGTTTTAATTTTATTCTTAAACTTTGGAAATAATTTTGATCATTTAATTGATCTCACCGCCTTTTTTTTTTTTTTTTTTGTTTAGAACAAATTTTATTTTACATCTAATGCCTTGGGAAATTTCATCACTCAATCTTATAAAAATTTCCATTTGATTTTTTTCATGTCAGGCATAAATGACTTCTCTAGCTTTTCATTTCTAGGCGTATATGGAAGGTCATTTTAGATACTTAGATAAAATTTTCCAACTTTAATAATGACCCCTTCCAGCCAGGCGCATACCACCCCTCATACTTCAACTTTATTTGCCTTAAAAGAGTTCTAAACTCATCCTTTTGAAGGGCGCATTTAGAGCTCTCAACTTTCACCTTTTAACAATTAGAAAAAATTCCACATGCCTCTATTCTCTTTGGGCGCAAATGGAAGGTCAAGCTTTGAGTTCTAATACCTTAGTAAATTTTCAATACCCTCTCCTTACTTAAGGCGCATTTGAGGCATTCTACTTCAAGTTTTCCACGCCTTAGAAAGTTCTCTGACTTCAACCTTCAGCTTAGGCGCAATTGGGGTACCAAGCTTTTATTCAAATTTACAAGCCATCTTCAGCCAAAGCGCATATTGGGGTCCAAGCTTCTAATCCAATGCCTTAGAAATTTTCAAAATCTCCACTCTTAGCTGGGTGCATATGAGGGCAGTAGCATTAAAATCTTCCACACTTAGTAAATTTCCTTATCCATCAGCTAGCAAAGGCGCACATGAGGTGGTCAACTTCTAGTTTATACGCCTTGGAATATTTTGAAGACCCCTCTCTCCTTAGGTGCAAATGAGGGTCTATACTTCGAGTGTTTCATACTTCCAAAATTTCCCAAGCTTCTTCTTTTCTTCAGCCAAGGCACATATCATAGGCGTAGCTCCAGGTTCCATTGCCTTAGGCGTTTCTCAAGGCATCCTCTTTGTTCTAGGCGCAAACGAGAGGGGCTTCTTCAAGTTTTATTGCTTTAGAAAATCTTTAATATTCTTGTCTTCAAGGCTGGGCGCATTTGAAATTTAGAATATTTTCTATCTCCACCTCATGACTTGGGTGCATCTCCACCCTTGAGCTTTCAATTTTCAACACTTAGGCATTTTCTTACCTGCCCCCTTGAGCTGGGCGCATTTGAGGGTTTCTACCTTCAATTCCAATGCCTTAGAAAGATTTTGAGTCACCTTCTTTCCTCTAGGCGCATTTGGACCCTTCAACTTTCATTTTTCACACTTAAATTTTTTTCCAATGCTTCTTCAAGTTTAGGCGTATTCACCACCCTAAGGTTCCATTTTCCATCACTTAGAAATTAATCCAACCTCTTCTCCAAGTCAAGGAGCATTCAGGGACCTCTACTTTCAATTTTCAAAACTTAGAAAATTTTTAAGCCCTTCTTCTCAACTTGGGCGCATTTGGCAAGGGTTACTTCCACTTCTATTGCCTTAGAAAATTTCCAACTCAACCTCTTGGCATTTGAGCACATTTCACCCCTCTTACTTCCAATTTGTGACACTTAGAAAGTTTGCTAACCTCTTCCTCTTAGTCAAGGCACATTTGGGGGTATGGGCTTCCCATTTTCTTGCCTTCGACAATTTTCTTCTGTCTCCAAGCCAAGGCACATATGACTGGGTCTACTTCAAGTTTCAAACACTTAGAAGAGTTTTGAGGTTCTTCTTCTCCTTGGGCGCATATGAGGGTAGGAGCCTTAAGCTTTGAGTACTTAGTCAATTTTCAAGCCTCCTCCTTCAAGTTTGGGCGCATTTAGCCCTTTGTAGTTTCAATCTTAATGACTTAATCAAATTTCCATCAACTTTCCTTTACCTTGGGTGCTTTTGGGGCTCAAGCATCCAGTTTCAAATACTTAGAATTTTTTTGTTACTCTCTTCTCAAGGTAAGGCGCATTTCAGCAGTTGAGCTTCAAGTTTCAATGCCTTAGCAAAATTTTCATCCATTTGTTTGCTCCTTGAGGTGCATTTGGGAGGCTGAGCTTCCATTATTTTTAGACTTAGATGAATTTTTCATGGCTGTTCAAGTATCTGGAGCGGATTTGGATGCTGGAGCTTTCAGCTCATCAAACTTGGATGAATTTCAAAGCTCTTGTCTGATTCGAAGTGATTTGTTCACGTGGCCCCTAGCTTTCCCTAGCTTTCTATTTTTAGAAAGTTTCTCAAACTTTGCATTTTAAGCCGATTTCAAGCTCCAAAAAGCTTGATTTATTTTAAGCCGATTTCAAGCTCCAAAAAGCCTGCCTGTACCTGCTATTTTTAGCAGCTTACTAACAATAGTAATTGCTCAGAATGCACTAAAACTGTGCATGTTGATTGCCTGAGGGATGTCGATCATGGCTGGATACTGCTTCCGCATGAATGTCATGTTTCGCCCTAGATTTTAGGAAACCCTAATTCCTCAGCACAGGCCTGCTAAAAATAGTAAGTGCTTGATTTTTGAATCTCTGCAGCTCCGTTTGGTCTGAAATTCGAGCCATGGGGTCCTCATCACTTGTTTGACCTGTTCATACAGATGCCTCACACTGACCTGCTATTTATAGCATGTTTCTGGAGGTGGTTTACTATTTATAGCAATTGCTTGATTTCATGACCTCCACAACTCCATTTGACTTGAAATTTGAATGTTGTGATCCTCATTAGTAGACTTTGCCTATCCACACTAGTGCCTGACGCTAACTTACTATTTATAGCCTGTTTCTGAAGTGGCTTACTATAAATAGTAAGTGCTCTGTTTGTCTTCAAATTTTACCAGCGGTCTCCTTGAAAGATGTTGATCACGATGGGATACCTCAGCTTTTGGAAATTTTGGCGTTTGACCCCTCATCTTGGGTCCCGAAGTTGGAAACCCTAATTCATCGTGCATGTGCTTCAGATGAGCTCTGTTTAACTCTGTTTCTGTTGCATGTCATTAGGTTCGTGATTCTGAAGTGCTGGGCAGCTACCGAAGTGAACCTGCTAAAAATAGTAAGTGGTTGAAAAATTGATCAACCAATTGCTGAATGATTTTGCACATGAATGCTTCAATGGGAATAATTATCAATCGGTTAACTGTTTCAAAATTACTATTGGGTAACTCAACACATGTTTGAATAGAGATATGCTTTAGAACAAAGTTTCACTTCCACTTTGACATTGGTCCTTATTTCACTAATAATGTTCAGGTTTTGCAGCAACATTAAAGACTAACATTGAATCTTTGCAACAGTAATAAGTACAAATTGGATAATAGTTATAGGGAGTTACATCAGTAAATTTCTGAGCAAGATATCGACTGATTTTAACAGCAAAACCCATTGTAACTACAACATGACTTGTAACATATTGTTCATTCAATACAAACAAAACATTTGTCAAATAAGATGCATCAAATACTCAAACCTAGAAGTCAAAGAGGAACTGAAACACTTGCAACAGGATGTTATATGTCTGAAAACCACCATTAAAAGTCACGACCAGCAAATACATGTCATCATGTCCTCCAAATCTTCCTTGAATGGATTTTACGCTCCAAATGCATGCATAGATAATAGAGAAATGCAGGGTGAAGGAAGCGACTAGGCTCCAATAACTCACGCCAGGTAGAAGAGACTCAAGTCGGCCTCCATAAGTGACTGAAAAATGCTTCAAGAAACCCATGTATAGACTTGGACACTGTTGTGACCTTTTCACACATTGCCCCATTCAAAATGCGGACCCCCTAATTTTTGCTCCATTCTGGTCTTTTTTTTGGCTTTGGTTTTGTCTCTCTCTCTCTCTCTTTCCGTCTCTTTTCTGGTGTCTACCTTTCCGGGGACGTTCCCATCTGCGAGCTTAAACGTGAATGTGAATTAGGGTTTGTACTTTCCTGGCCAATCTGATGTCGAACGAGGTGAATAAATTGAAAATAGAGATTAACATTGTTGTCAGTCTGCTTCCAGCAGGTTCCCAGCTAAGTTTCATCAAATTCTGGCTACTTACTATTTTTAGTAAGTGTGAAATTTGGAACATTTTCTCGACACTTTCGGAGTTTTAACAGTCACACTGCGTCCAGAACACATCAAGCTGCTTGTGTGCAAAATTTGAGCTGAAACAGACAACTTACTATTTTTAGCAGTTTAGCTTCCAGAGCAAATTTCAGGGCCTATATGCTAAGTTTTTTAGTGCATGTCTGAGGATTCCTTCTAGGTTTTCTAAGATCTTTGCGACAGTATAACATGCAAAATGAGATGACAACTTTTACAGTTCAGCCTTCAGGGGCTATTTATAGGGTTTGCATGTCAGGTTTTTATTTGCATGTCTGCATATTCCTTGTGGGTTTTTCAAGAGCTTCGCAGTGATGTGACATGCAAATGAAGATGGTCACTCATTTAGGAACTTGTTGTGACCTTTTCACACATCGCCCCATTCAAGATGGGGACCCCTAATTTTTGCTCCATTCTGGTCTTTTTGGCTTTGGTTTTTGTCTCTCTCTCTTTCTGTATCTTTTCTGATATCTGCCTTTCCGGGGATGTATCCGCCGTTGAGCTTAAACGTGAAATTTTGGCCAAGTCTGAAAATTAGGGTTTCCATCTTTCCAGCCAATTTGTGGTCAAGTGAGGTGAACAAATTGAAAATAAAGACTAACGTTGTTGTTAGCATGCTTCCAGCAGGTTTCC
>VDFB02083944.1:0-90809 GCA_007258455.2 Sequoia sempervirens
GTGGATAAACTAGGTATACTTTTCAACAAACCCTTTAATCCACAACCTCTTATCATCAATATACTAGGTTGGCCACCATACTCAACTTCACTCCATCATTGACAAGCTACAACTTATTTTATTACAATTTTCACAATATCCTCGACATATACAACCTTAAAGACATTAATGCCAATAGTGTTGACATCAATGACAACCACATATCAACAATATCCAACATTTAGTCCCTGTGGATAGTATAATATTTTTGTGATAGGCCCATAGCACATATGTTAATTGTGTGTGCCAATCATTATTATGTTTGCTAACATTTTTCATTAAGATTTCCTCAAGGGTTCTATTAGTTGATTAAGCTTTATTTTTAGATTGTGGATACTAGGGAGTTGAAAAGAAATGTTGTATGTTAAGGTTTTCCAATAACTTCTTCATGTCATTGTTCTTTAATGGTGAGCCATTGTCAAAAACTAACACAGAAGGAAGTCTGAAGTGAGCAATAATGTTTTCCAATTTGAAAAAACATATCACATCAGTTGTATTTGAATGAAGGGGAATTGCTTCTACCCACTTAGTGAAGTAATATTTTGTGGTGATTATGAATGTTTTTCCAATGGAGGAAGGTGGTGATATTTTTCCAATGAGATCCATACCCCAAACCTGAAAGGGCCAGATAGGAACTTGAGCTCAAAATTCAGAGGTAGGAGCATGAATCAAATTGCTATGTTCTTGAAATTTATGACATTTTTTTATGTATCCAAAGCAATCTTGTTCCATATTTCTCCAATAGTATCCTATGCGTATTAGTTTTTGGACCAATGTTCTTTTTCCAAAATGACCACCACAAACACTTGAAATTTTTAAGTCATCTAAGTAAGAGACCATCAAATGACCTTCGATACAACACATCGACACAAGTTATATACTTAGATGCAATTTTTTGAATGCATGCTCGAGTGTTTTTTAGTTTTTTATGCACGAAAGGTATGATCTTTTAAATAATAAAATATTGTATCGTACCATTCACTCGTCTTCCATGGTTATTGATAATACTTCTACTTTATCTTTGATTGATGGTTTCATAACTATATGCACAACGGAGGTGAATTATTTTGAAGGATCTTGAGGAGATATAAGGGAAGCTTCACTTATCATTGCATTCACATGCTGATTATCCTTTTGAGGGATGTTGTCAATGGTAAATGATTCAAACTTCTCTAACAAATTTATTGTAAGATCCTTGTATTTTGATAATTTTTCATGCTTTTCTTGATATGTTCCATTATTATTTGTTTAATGAAAAATTGTGAATCACCAAATATCTTAATGTATTGAGCTCTTATAATTAAAGCGACACACAATCTAGCAAGCAATGCTTCATACTCGATAGTATTGTTTGTACATAGGAATTTTAACCAATAAGATAAGGGAATAGGTTCCCCTATGGGTGGTATTATTATAACTCCCAAACCAGAGCCATTTCTAGACTTAGATCCATCAAAATATAATTCCCATGTATTAGCTTCAATTTTCAACACATTATTGTAAGGGAAAGAATCATTACTAGGTAATGCTAGAGGAGAAGGAGCATCAGCTAATTGGTCAGTCAAGGCTTGACCCTTAATTCCTTTTTGAAAAATAAATTTAAGGTCAAACTCAATTAACAACATCACCCAATTAGCTAAGCATCCTAATAAATCTATTTCAGTGAAAATATGTCTTAAAGGGTCAAATTTTGTCATCACGTGTATTTTGGAATTTAGTTTTTAAGTGTCTCAGTCTACTTATGGAAAATACAAGAGCCAAAAATTGTTTTTCTATCATTGTGTATCATTCCTCATAATCAATTAGGGTTTGGCTAATCTAATAAACAAGAATTTTTTTACCCTTTTCATCTTTTTGATCCAACAATGCTATGAAATCATGTGTTGATTTTGATGTATAAAGTATAAATGGTTTTTTTGCTTAGTAGGTTGTAAAATAGGTGAAGTGACAAGATAATTGTTTAAACTCTCAAAATACTATTTACAATCCTTGTTCCAATTAAATTGAACGTATTTCCTAAGGAGATGTTTGAATGGTAATGTTTGATTTGCAAGGATGCTATGAAATGTTGTATACCCTTAATTCTTCCTTGTAAGGTGCATAATTGAGAGATGCTTGTAGGATGTGGCATACTAAATATAGCATCAATTTTCTTCATGCCCACCTCAATGCCTCTATGAGATATGATAAAACCTAGAAGTTTTCGACTATCTATACCAAAGACACACTTTTTCAGATTCAATATCACATTGTATTTTTACATTCACTCAAATATTTTCCAAAGGAAATTTACATTTTCTTGTCTTGTTAAAGATTTAGCTAGAATATCATCAACATAATCTTCCAAAATCTTATGTATGTAATTGTGAAATATCAATGAAATAGCTCGTTGATATGTTGTTCCTGTATTTGTAATCCAAAAGGCATCATTACCCAACAAAATTTTCCCCAAGCTATTGTGAATGTTGTTTTATACTAATCTTGAGGGTTGATGAAAATTTGATTGTACTCAGAAAATCCATTCATGAATGATAACAAAGAATTTCTATAGTTGATTCTACTATCATGTCAATATTAGGAAGGGAAAGTAATCATTTAAAAGATGCTTTATTCAAATCGTGAAAGTTCATACACATCCTAATACAAGTTTCAAGCCTAATGAAAGCGCATAACATTATTTGTGTTCCAAGGATAACAGGACCTATAGGCCTATTAAAACCAGCTTAAGGAGCATTTTCTATTTTCCCTTTAATCCATTGCTATCTTAGGGTTCATCTTTCAAATTTCTTTTCTAATAGGATTATCATTTTCGGCGAGGACTATATTGTGTGTTATTATCTTAGGATCGATTCCCAACATATCTGAATAAGTCTAAGCGAAAATATTTGGAAATTCATGAAGCAAATTTGCATGGTCTTTAGAGTTCTTTCATCATCAAGCACCTTCCTATCTTGATCACTCTTTCCATCCATTATTCATCCAGATGTCCATCAGATTCCCAGTTGAAGCATTTTTTCAAAAATTTGGCCAGGTTCTTTCTCTATTCATGTCAACTTCACTACTTTCCCTCTTCTCCATGTTTTTGTTTGGTACCACACACAGCACATGTAACCTGTTTCTTTTTAGGAGGAATAAATGGTTTGTCATAAGCTCCTAGAAATTCTTTCAAGGCTTCATCATCTTTGAAAAATTCCAATTATGCTTCACAAGTTGTATCAATCAATTATGGATGCTCCAAGGTGAGAATTGTTTTAGGATTACACATGATGGTGTTGATGTTAAGCGAGGGTATTTTCATTTCTTGAGTAATCTTAGAAGGGAAATATCCCAAACCACATTTTTTATCTTGTGTGTTAGGTTCTATAGGAATGTGAATGCCTTGTTCTTTCTAAGTACCACATCCTTTTCCACTAAAACCAAGTTGTTTCATGAACTCAAATATTTTCCATAAAGTATTTCCATTTATTTTGGGTTTGGTGGTTGTTGATAATATATTTCATCAATGTTTGTTGTACAAATTATGTCTTCTTCTAAGGTAGATGAGATAGATGATTGTTCTTCTGAATTTTGCATTGGAATCACCATTTTTTGTTTTTGGTTTTCATCTTCTTTATTTGTGATTATGCACTATCAGATAAATGAGGGTGTGAATTCTAAGGAACCCCAATCATCATCCAATAATTTTGACACTTTCCATCTATTGTTTTTCCTTTTTCGTAGGATCTATGTTTGATGTTGGAATTAATGTGCTTAGAGGAATTTTCATTCCTTTTTCAACTTGTAAGCAACTTTCAGGATCAGGGTCTATTTCAACTTGGTATAGCTTATTGTTATGGACATTTCTCATTATACAATGCAAATTCAAAGGCACCACATGCATCTCATGAATCCAAGGTCTTCAGAAAAAATAAAATTGTATGAAAGGTCATTAGCCTTTATGACTATAATAGGTAAAGTAATCACATCGAGCAGTTGCTTTCCTACATTGTCAAATCCTTGAGTTGATAGGAGTCAAGTTCAATTTTTTATTTGTCCATGCCCAATCTATTGAAATATTCACACTGCACACATTAAGGGCTAAGCCATTATCAACAAGGGTTATTTTTCTTCCTGTTCTATTTAGTTTGGCTATTATCATGAAGGCATCATGTTTCTTTCTCATCTCCAAGGGAGGGAGCTCATGTTAATGAAAGGTAATGTCTACATTAACTATGTTCATTCCTTGTATTAGAGCTACCACACATTTGTATTTGTATAAGAGGGGATCATAATTTGTAAGGTTGTTTGAATCATGGTGTGATAATTAGGAGAATTTTGAATCAAGTCCCATAAGGAAATCTTTGCAGGAGTATTCTTAATTTTTTCAACAAGATCAAACTCCTTCCCACTATGCAAAGGAAAACAAGGCACACTAGGCAAGATGGGATTAAGCAAAGGTAAAGGTGTTGTAGTTGGTTGTTTTTGTTGCGAATTGTTTCTAGTGTTATATGTATGAGCAATTATATTATGACTTGGTTGCTGCAAAAAATTGTTCTTGGGTGGTTCAAGAGTGTAAACAAGTTTGTTTTGAGTTTGAGGTTTGTGTGAAGGTGGGTAAAGGATAAGTTGAGGTTGAATCACATTAATGTCTCTTGGTTTTGGTTTTTCATGAAAAGACTTAGTGGATGAACCTTGTGAGATGAAATCCTCAAGGGATTCATTTAACATGTCAAATTCATCACCACTAAAAGTCTTGAGGGTTAGGTTAACTTGGAAAAGAGATTTGACATAGTCAAATAACTATACTTTCTCCAAGTGGCTTATTCGATTGCTCTTTTTTTTGGTTTTATTTTCTAATGGATTCCAAATTTACTCTAATCTAATTGGACTATGAACTAATGCTCAAAATGAAAAGTTCAAGAATCTAATTCTATCCACAATTGCAATGAATGTAAATTATGCTACTTCTAATAATTTGAATGTAACAAAAAGTATGAAAACTAAAACAAAAAGATTTTAATAGCAAACAGAAGCTCAGAAAAAGGGACTGATTCACCTAGAGGGGTGTATGAGTCCCGGTGAGGATTTGTCCCCAAAATTTCAAAAAACATGAATTGATTTTTTTTTTAATGTTTTATGATTTGTATGCCAAGTGCAAATGCAATCTTTTTTATGATTTTGAAAGATATGATATGCAAAAATACAAGCTATATGAATTTTCACTAATGCAAAAGTTAGAAAGCCTAGAATTCTAATTAGCTAGTGCAAAACTTAATGCAATGTTAATGCAACTAAGATCTAGGATGATGATGCACTCCAAATCAGAATTATGTCTTAAATATAGGTTCACCAAGATGAAACAATGAAAAATGGGGGATATAGTGCTTTTATATGGTTTAGGACATAGAGCACACCCACTTTCCAATTATTTCACTCAAGGATAATCCTAGAGATCTCAATGCAAAAGAGAAGATCTTGCAAAAAGGTTGTCGTAGGATATGATTGTAAACTAATGAGGGCTTTTTCACCAAGCTAGGGCTTGGAAAGACCAATGCAATGCAAGATGAAATGTTTAACCCTAATATGATGTAATATTTAAGTAAATGACCTATAAAGAAATGAAAATCAAAATAGAGAAATGAAATCACATAAATATGCACCTAGAAACCCGAGAGAGACTTGAATGAGCTCTAAATTATTGGAAATCCTAAAATTTTGGCCTAATAGGACTCCTACGCTAGTCTAGGCATATTAGTCCTAGATCTAGGGATATCTGAATTTGCAAAAAATTGGAAATAAACTTGTAGTGGGACTAACATGCCACTTTTGGTGTATCATTCCCATTCCACTTTTTCAAGAATTCAAAGTTCAAATCTTCACTTCAACACCTACTCTTTTCTCCCAAATTGATTTCCAGATCGGACCTTATAAAATAACCTATAAAACAGAGTATAGACTTGATTTTCTTATGGGGGGTTTGCCTTAGTCAAACCCCTAGTTTGGTTATTAAACCTTGATAGAAAAATGAAATATGCATGTAAATAGGAATGTAAACCCTGAACTTAAGTGTGTCTAAGATTAGGAAATACTACAACCCTATTCTAATGTGCAACAATGAGATGCATGAATGGCATATGAAGATGAATGACTCACCTTGGGAGATCTCGAATCGGCCAAATGAGCCCTAATAATGATTGTACCTTCTTTAGGATAAATATAGAGTGATAATAAAGAATGGACTCAGTTAGGAAACAAGTCATTATGCTTGGCGTGATTGCTAGTTGCATCTCTCCAACCTAGAATCAATCATGATTCAACATAGACAACCATGATCAAGCCTTGAAAATGCTAGATCTTGAATGAAAGTGAGCTTGAAGCACTTTAATTTTGCTCCAAGACTTCAAATTTTCTTGCTCTTGAAACTTGAATTTTCTTATGAAAGAATGCTTGAAGACTTTTGATTGCTTGGACCTTGAATTTTTTCTTGAAAATGATTTCTTAGATGAAATAATGACTTAGAATCTTTCTTATATATGCATTAACAATTAATTTACCATTATTCAAGTCTCAAAAGCCAACATCAACCAAAATTTTGAATTAGAAAGTTGATTTTCTTGCTAAAACCCTAAAATAACCCCAAATGGGACTCATACACCATCCTTGGCATATAGGTCCCACCTAGGGGGACTCATACACCCAAGGTGGCGTATGAGTGCTACCCTAGATTTTTGGGGCGGGTTGTTAAAATTTTGAGTGTTTTTGATGATATTGTTAGGTTTTTAGCTAAAACAAGCCTCAAGATCCAAAATAATGGGTCTTAGGGGCCTATTAATGATGATTTAAAGGGTAATTAATGCAAGGGTACCAAAATAGGTCCAAATTAGGCAAGGGATTGTACTATCTCCAAGAAGGGAGTACACTTTTTGTTGCCACACTTTCAATGGACAATAACCAAGACCATTAGTTATTTCTTGAGTGTTAGGCTCTATATGGACACAAATACCTTGTTCTCTAGCACCACATCCTTTTCCACTATATCCAAGTTGTTTCATAAGTTTATAATGTTTTCCATAAATATTTTTCATTTCTTTTGGAGTTAGTGCTTGTTTGTAATCAACTTCATCAAAGTTTGTTGTGTAATTTTTTATTTCTTTTAAAGTGTTTGATGTGGATGCTTTTGAAGGGACTTCTAAATTTTGTGTTCAAATTACTACTTTTTCTTTGCCCTTTTCAGAATTTTTTGTTATGATCTTGTATTTTCCCATCAATGTCATGAAATCCAAGGACCCCAATCATATTCTAATAGCTTCGTGACTTCTTCAATATGATTTTTTTAATCTTTTTGTTGCACAAGTTATACTTTGTTGTTGGTGTTAGTGTTTTCAAAGGATTTTCCCTGTCTTTTTCAAGTTGTAAAATGATGTAAGGATCATGATCAACATTGAGTGTGTACACTTTTTTTTTAGACATATTTCATTTTACAGTGAAGGTAGGATGAACCACATGCATCTCATGAATCCATGGTCTTTCTAAAAGGAGATTGTATGAAAGATCATGAGGCATAATGTGAATAAGAGTTTGCAATGTAGCCTATCCAACTGTAATAGGTAGTGTAATCACACAAAGCAATCATTTTACCATGTTATCAAACCCACTAATAGATAAAGAGGAAGGTTACTTTTTATTTATCCATGCTAGTTCATCCAATGGAGTCACACTACACACATTGGGTGGATCCATTGTCAACAAGGGTTCTCTTGATTCCCCACCCATCATAGTTAGCTATTACCATGAAAGTGTCATTTTGTTTTTGCACTTCCAAACGAGGGAGCTCACTTTGGTGGAAAATAATTTTAGTATTCATTCCTTGAATCATGGTTGCTATGTCATTCAGATTTGCACTAGAGGGAAACACAACTTGTTTCAAGGCACTTTGAATCATGTTATGGTAATGAGGGGAGGCTTGAATGAGGTCCCATAATGATATCTTAGCAGGAGTACATTATTTAGTTATTCAACAAGATTGTACTCCTTTCCATTGTGTTAATTCAAATGAGGAGGACCACAAAAGAAAGGGTGAGGTAATGGGAGGGATTTTGAAGGTGTTTGTAGATTATTTCTAGTCTTGTATGTATGATAAATGGTATTAAAACTTGACTACTGTGAAACATTTTTCTTAGGTGGGTAAAGGATAAGCTCAGGGTTTTTTTAATTTTTAGTTGTTGTGAGGGTGGGTGTATTATAGAATTCTTAAGATGTCCCATAGGGTATTTAGGAGGTCCAATAGTCAAGGGAAATCTAATAGCCACTTGCTCATTCAAAACTGAGCAATGGTTTTGGTTTGATTTATTTCTAATGAAGAAGAATCTAGATAGTGTCATATTTTCACCATCACATAAGGAAGTCATATCACTATTGATAATTTTGTCATTTTCTTCAACCATGATATCCTCCCTAGAAGGATATTTTTTAGGAGAACTACAAGCTAGATCTTCATGACATTCAGAGATTAGTTCTTCTAAAATGAATTCACCACAGGTAAGGGAGTTATGAATGGTTCTATTGTCTTGTTTTTCAATAATGAAATTATCTTATTTAATAATGTTTTCCCTAGGGTAAGAGAGACACATAATATTATGATGACTTTCATCGATTGGATTTTCTAACTTCAAAGTATTTTCTTCACAACTAGGAGAGATATTAGAAGAAGAACAAATGTGATTGCCATGATCAAGTCCATATTTTCATTCCTTTGTCCCATAATGTCTTCCAAAATAGGATAGCTAGGGTATGAAACGTAAAGAGGGTTGTGAACCAACAATTTTGTGGTTGGAATTATATGGGCTTCTCTTACACTCGTAGGATCTTCCACCTAAAAGGAGAGAGATAGAATAACTGACAAAATTGAAGTGGTTCACTCAAATAGAGGATTGTATGATGTAATTAAGACTAAATTCAATGTTTTAGATGCAACTAAATGATGAAATTGATTAAATATTGACACAAAACCTATGAAATATGCAATGTTTGAAAACATAGTGTGATATGCAAGAATGAACTAAAATAAGAACAAATGCAAAATAAGACTGAAAGAAGGCTAAACAGAGTGCCCTTGGGAAATGAATGTTGAATCTAGGATGATTTCAATGTTGGAAAAAATGAGTCAAAATCACCAATGGGACTCATTCGCCACTAATGGCGAATCGATCCTGCTATTGGAAAAAACTCCTAAAAATTGGTTTATGGCTATCAAGAACTCAAATCTAACAAAATATTCTTTTTCAACCGTAAGGTGGGACTCATTCACCACTAATGGTGAATCAGTTCTCCTCCAAAATTCTATGAAATCTAAGGTCAATTTTGTACCTCTAGATTTGCACTTCTCTTCTTATTGGGTTGACGAAGTCAAATCTACAGAAAATGGACTATAGGTTGTCTCCAAGATTGAAATAGGGTTTTGTTGACTTGAAACACTTTGTTGACTTGTTGACCACCTTTCAACACCTAATTGCTTGATAAAATTTACATTTAAATGTCACAACCTTGTTGAAGAAATATGAAGTTTTTTCAATGGCTACTCCAAGAATGCTTGATTGATGCTTAACTGAATGGTTCCAAGTGCTCAAATGCTAATTGATGTTTAGTGAATGCAAGAGAATGAGGAGATGGAAAATGTGAATAAAAACACTTAATTCTACACAAATTTTCCATAGTAACCTAATGATACCTCATCACAGGCCGACATAAGGTAATTTTGAATAAAAAATTGAAAGAAAATTTTAAATATTTCAAATTTTGAGCCAAGAGGGACTCATTCACCACGCACGACGAATGGGTCCCACCTGGGGATTGTAAGTGGGTGTCAGGAATTAAGTCACATTTAATGTTGTTTGTCATGTTTACATTCAAAAATACACTTAATTAAGTTTTGTGAGTACATAAAAGGGTCCAATAAAGCATAACAAAGGTGTAAATAGTGAAACTAAGCCCAGACAAGTGTGAAATCTTGTTACAAGACTTTACAACACTTCAAAATAGGACTTGAAAAGTGATGAAAAGGTGAATTTTAGGTGAATTGTAATGAAAAGAGTCTAGAAAAGTTTAGAAATGTGTTACAACACTTCACAACACCTTCACGAGATGCCATAATTTGAATGTTTAGGACCTAATGTGAATGCATAAATCACATTACAACATTAAATCAAAGCAAAATAGACAAAGCATCATGAGAGAAAGACCTAAAAGACCATGAAAATGTCAATGATCCATTTTTCTATGGTACATTTAGCCCCCACTTTAGTAAGATGATGAACTTGCTTCAAACACACACTAAAGTAGCCATGCATATCGAGAGGGATCCAAATGCACTTATTCTAGCAATATGGAATGAAAATGATCAAGAGGGATGATCAATCCCCCAAGATGAAGATCACATGGTGAACTAAACATAAGAACAAAGGAGAATGTGAAATAGAAAGAGAGAAGAAAGAATCAAATCAAGCTTCAATCGTTTATCCAACTATTTGTGGATAAGATATAGGCTGCTTGTGAGAGAAAGAGAATGTGTAGTCACTCTAGGGTGATGTAACTTATGGTGGTTTGTAGGGTGAGAAGGCCCAAAAGGTGAGAGACATACACTAGTTGGTATATAATCACAAACACATAGGTGGCTATGGGGATAGTTGTGCCGCTAAATGGGCTTCCCGCTCAACCATACTAAAGTTATACCTCCTGAAAGCTTTAATAAGGAACCATAAAGGAAAAATGTTGGTTCATGTTTCATAAGATAAGCAAAGTTTTGTATGCTTAGAACTAATGAACAAATGCAAGGGTACCACAAGCATGCAAGTTGTGTTATGCAAGGTGGAAAAAATGTAAAATGAAAAATATTAAAGGTGAAAAATAGAAAATATGTTCAAAGGATAATTGTTAAGTTCATGCAAGGTCAATCACTTAGGGAAAATTGTATCTAATGACTCCAAGAGAGGACCAATCAAAGAATAGAATATTCACAACTTAGGGGATGTAGTGTGTCACATCAAGCCACCAAGAGGAATGTAATATTCTAAGATATATCACACTTATGAAGGAAATCACACCCAGTTTCATCCACAAAGTGACAAATGCATCATATGAAGTGACAAGGCTAAACTAAGAATAAAGAATTCAAATGAATAATGTCAATGTATGCACCCCACTTTATAGGAATTGTTGCTCATCATTCTGTGAGCAATTACTTTAAAGTAGCGAAGGAAAGAAAAAGAAAAAAAAGACATGAGATCCAACTTGGAGAGCCCCTATGCCAAGTCATATGTTTCAAGTAAGGTTGCTTCATGTAAACAAAAATAAATTAAAGGGAGTTGAACCCAGGAAACACATGCCAAACACATAAGGGATCTATGGATTTGGGGTTAGTATGTTTGTTGCTGCAATATTTTTATGAAAGAGCTTAGAGCTATCATCATTCCCTAAATACATAGAATTGGAAGAATGATATAAAGAGATCAAAAACAAAAGAAAAGAAAAGTCCATTTTAGGTCAACATGGAAGAGGTATTGTGGTCTCAACACTTTGCATTATCTCCAAAAGGAAAACAAAAGAAAAAAGAAAAAAAAGGAAAAAGAAAAGGAAAATATTTTGGGTCAACATGAAGGATACATTTTAGTCTCAATTCCTTGCATCATCCCTAGAAGGAAACACAAGAAAAGACAAAATAAAAAGGAAAAGTGGCCATTTGGGTTAGCATGGAAGAGGCATAGGGAATCTCAACGATTTACATCATCCCCAAAAGGAAAACATAAAACAAAAGAAAAAAAAGAAAGAAAAAGACCTTTTGGGTCAACATGGAAGAGACATAGGGCATCTCAACACTTTGCATCATCCCCAAAAGGAAAACACAAGAAAAGAGGAAAAAGAAAAGATAAAGTACGAAATAGAGAAGAATATAGGTACAAATAGAGGAAGTGTACAAAGAAAGAGAACATAAAATGCACATTATGGGGGAACATGATACACACATGAATGAAAATATAAAAGGAACAAGTAATGAAAATTTAAGTCATCCATTAACTGAGTTATTGGCTTCGCAATCTCAAGTTGTATAAGCGAAAGGTGAATAACATAGTTAAGAGACACAGATAAATGCACTACAAGGAAAAAGATGACAACTTCTTGTCCCACAGAGTGTAAGACAAGAATGAGACAAGGTAGGTGATGGGAGGGATCATGTAATAATGAAAATAGAAAATTGTACAATGATGGAATGATAAAGGGATTTTGGTTTTACGAGATGGTAAGAAAGTAGTCGATATCCATGATGTGATAGTTGTCTAGTATGTCTGACATTCTTCAATTTTCCGTACAAGAATATGATGTTATTTGCAATAGGGTATGTTAGGGTCTTTAGGATAGATTACCAACCTATTTGATGGTGGTAAGAGTATAAGTCATTTTTTAAAAATCAATTGAAGTCTCCATTCACATTCAAGTGGTGGATGGGTAGGAAACTTGAGTTTTTCAATTTGTAAGGCCCCTTTCATTTACTAATTTCTCTTTGTTCATGAATGGAAGGAGGAAGAGGACCCATGGGGATCCTATCATCCTTGTTACTAGAATCAGGTAATCATTGTTCATGAGGAAGGAGGATATTCAAGTTAGGAGGATAATCGAAGATCACTGTACCATTATCGTGAAGTCTCCAATATTCCAAAGGAGGCTTATCAGCATGAGAAGGATCTTGATATCCTAATCCTATTTTGTTTTCTTATGTTGGTTTTTGTTAGAGAAGTTGGTGAATGTTATGTTCATTTGCTATGTCAAAACCTTGCGTACTTAGGATAGTAAAGCCTTTCCATATGTTTCTTCAAGGTTGACTGTTGTGTTTGTAAATTTATTATCATAAAATGGTTGAGGATGTGGTTGTTTGGAGGAACTATGTCCACTCGATGGAGGGAACTTAGGTCCTTCATTTGTTTCAATATGGAGGTATCCAAAGTGATCAAGAGGTGCAATGGTAGGAAGATCTTGTGACTTCATGGATGGGTAAAAGGCTACATTGGATTCAGGGTTATCAAGACATTCATTTAAGAACTTGTTCATGCTATCATCATCTTCTCCAATGATGTCTACATTATGAGGAGGAAAATCATGAGGAGTTTAAGTAGCATGAGATAGCTCAAGGTCATTAGGATCACATCCAAAGGCATAATTGGATATGTCTACTAAGGATATCAATAAAGTCCAAAAATTGTTAAGAGAAAAAGCCATGATGACAATGAATACAAGTGGGCTAAGAGAAAATTAGACAAATTGAAATTTTTTATAGAAAGAAACTTTAGAAAAAAATAATGCAACAAATACCCAAAAAATGAATGAAAATGTTGTTTAAAATGAGCAGATGGACTGATTCACCTAGGGTGGTGAATGAGTCTAGTTGTGATATTTTTTTTGTATTTTTCAAAAAAAATAAAGTGAATTTAATGCTTTTCAGATGCAAACTGAGGATGGAACTAAAAATTTTCATTTTTTGGATGGTATGATATGTAAAAGTGAAATCTAAATGATTCTTTCACTAATGCAATTTGTGAAACCCTATGATGCAAAAACAAAGCAAAACCTAATGGAATTTTGATGCAAATGAAACCTAGGATGCAAAGATGCAATTGAAATAAAAAAGATAAAGTGTTATATATGAAAGTTCACCAAAATGAACAAAACATTTTGTGGTTGGAATTCTATGGGCTTCTCTTACACTCTTAGGATCTTCCACCTAAAAGGAGAGAGATGGAATAACTAGCAAAATTGAAGTGGTTCACTCAAATAGAGGATTGAATGATGTAATTAAGACTAAATGCAATGTTGTAGAGACTAAATGCAATGTATTAGATGCAACTAAATGATGAAATTGATTAAATATTGATGCAAATCCTCTAAAATATGTAATTTTTGAAAACACATTATGATATGCAAGAATGAACTAAAATATGAGTAAATGCAAAACAAGACCTAAAAAAGGCTTAACAAAGTGCACCTAGGCAATGAATGTTGAATCTCGATGATTTGAATCCTAGTAGAAATCAATCAAAATCACTAGTGGGACTCATTCACCACTAATGGTGAATCAGTCATGTTATTAGCAAAAACTCCTAAAAATTGGTTTCCAACTCTTGGGAACTTGAATCTGACAAAAACTACTTTTTCAGCCCTAAGGTGGGACTCATTCACCACTGATGGTGAATTAGTCCTCTCTAAAAATTATGTGAAATAAAAGGTTAATTATGTAGCTCCATATCTGCACTTCTCTTCTTATTGGGTTGATGGAGTCAAATCTGTAGAAAATAGACTATAGGTTGTCTCCAAGCTTGAAATAGGTTTTTGTTGACTTGTTGACCACCTTTCAACACCTAATTTCTGATAAATTTTCATACAAAATTCACAACCTTGTTGAAGAAATCTGAAGTTATGTCAATGGTTGCTCCAAGAATGCTTGATTGATGCTTGATTAAATGATGAAAAGTGCTCAAATTCTAATTGATGTTTAGTGAATGCAAGTGAATGAGGAGATGCAAAATTAGGAGGAAAACACTTATTTATACACAATTGTGCATTATTAACCCAATGATACCTCATCACAGGCTGACATATGGTAATTTTTAATAAGAACTCGAAAGAAAATTTGAAATATTTTGAATTTTGAGTTAAGAGGGACTCATTCACCACCCATGGTGAATGGGTCCCACCTTGGGCTTGTAAGTGGGTGTTGGGAATTAAGTCACATTTAATGTTTTTTTCGGGTTTACATTAATAAACATACTTAATTAAGTCTTGTGAGTCCATAAGAGGGTCAAACAAAGCATAAGAAAGGTGTAAATAGTTAAATTAAGCCTAGGAAAGCATGAAATCTTATAACAAGACTTTACAACACCTCAATATAGGACTTGAGAAGTGATGAAAAAGGTGAATTTTAGGTGAAATGTAATGAAAAGAGTTTGGAAAGTGTAGAAATGTGTTACAACACTTCACAACACCTTCACAAGGTGCCATAATTTGAATGTTTAGGACCTAATGTGAATGCATAAGTCACATTACAACATTAAATCTAAGAAAAATATACCAAGCATCATGAGAGAAAGACCTAAAAGACCATTAAAATGTCAATGATCCATTTTTCTATTGTATAGGTTGTCATAGACCTTAAACATTTGATCATCTAACACCAACATATCCTCATCATTTACAATTTCATCCTCTTTCACTAAAACATTATTAAAAGATCAAAAGATGTTAGGAGATGAATGTAGACTAGTTGAAGTGGTATTTAGATAGGTTTCAATGGTCTCTTATTGTATTACGTGATCATCAAGATTACCTATTTTTTTATACTCTTGTTTAGTAATGTCTTGCCTAATAAGAGAGGTAGGAGGAGAGAAACACCTACGGTTCTCAAAACTCTCATTGATTGGTTCTTCTAACACTGAAATATCTTCTTCAAAACTAGGAGAGATATTAGGATAAGAATGAATATGATTGTTATGATTACCTAAGGTTGTATTCTCTTTCACTAGAATAATCTCATAGAAGGGATACTAGGAGAGGGATCAATGATGAAAAAAAAGAGAGAGGAGAGGACTTCATATTCATATAGACTTAACAAAAATTTCTTATAGTACTCAACAAGATCTGAAAATAGAACATAAAGTATGATAACTATAGATTTTTGTAGTGAAAACATGATGCAACATGATTTTCCTACAAATTTGAAATTCAACAATGATAGATCAAACATGCAAAATGATAACACAATTTCTAGATTTAGAACATGATAATTGACTAATTATGCTATGTAACAATATGAAAATGAATTTTTGTAAATTTCATTTTAAATTTAAGCAATGAAATCAATGAAGTAAATTAAGCTAGATCAAATGAAATAGAAACTCTACAAATTGGAACAAAAAACTAACAATAGCAAAAAAAAACCAAAAAATGATGTTTTAAATGTTGTAAAATGTAGTTTTAGGTCTATTTGATGACTAATTCTCCCACAAGGGCATATGATTTCTAGTTTTTTTCTTTCAAGGCCTCAAGTGTTGATAAACAGTCAATACAAAATACCTAGAAATCATGCAAAACCACCTGTACTAGGACTAAATCTCCTAGAGGGGTGTATGAGTCCTATATTAGGGTTTTTGCACAAATTCTAGAAAATTCTTAGTGAATGTTATACTTTTTTGGTTTGAATGATATCTAGAATAAGTGCAATTACATATTTCAAATGAAATTCAATGATTCAAGATGCAAAAATGCAACCTATATGCACTTTCACTAATATAAGATTTGGAAACCCTAGATACAACTTAACTAATGAAATACATAATGCAAAGTTAATGCAATATAGATCTAGTACTATGATGCACTGCAAATAAAAAAAGAAGCTCTTCTAAAAGCTAGCTTTACCAAAATGAAATGAAGAAAATTTTACGCTCTATCGTTTAGGGGAGATAGAACAACCAATTTCCTGCAAGTTTCATTCAAGGAAACCCTAGAGATCTCAATCTAATGATGTAAAGGAGGAAAAAGATCTATAATAAGGTGTTATAGGGTCTAATTAAAGGAAAAAAGGGGGGTTCACCACCAGGCTAGGGCTTGTAAAGACAAGAAATGGATGCAATGTGAAAACCTAACTATATGACATAGAATATGAAACTAAAATACAAAATGATAAACTTAGAATGAATAGAAAGGTGCCTAGAGGAAAGGTGTGGTCAAAAAAAGCTCTAAAACCTTAAAATTCTACTATTGGATGCTCACTAGGACTCATGGTCTATAACTAAAATGTTTACAAAATATTCACACTTAACCCTAATCACATATTTTCCTAGTCGTAAAAAAAATTGTGTGGTTATATTTATTTAACCATTGAAATAACAAAATTGAGTTCCACTAATCATTTACATAAATTGTTGAAAACATTAATTAATTACTTTAATTTTCATAATTAATAACTCAAAGAGGGAATCAAATACTAAAATAAATAAGAGATAATAGAGAGATGATAGAGACTTTATTAATAGAGTTCACCCATATGTTCAGGCTATGACTTTGGGTCCGCTTCTAAATGTAGGACCACTTTATTAATGATGTCTAGCTTTGATTTCCATTGTACATCATCCAAGCTTCAAACCTGCATTATAATTTCTCTCACAATCTCTCTCAACACTTAAAGACACTTTCGTACTCTCCTCTTGTATTCAAGGGTTAGGCTTCAATTGCCTTCAAAAACCCAATTACACTGAAAGGAAATACAATTTACAATTCCTTTGTACTTGCATTAATCTCCAAAACTTCAAGATTCCTCCTAAGAAAATTCTAGTTCCTCCTCCAAAATTAAATTTATTGCCTATGTGGACACAAAAAAGGTTTGAGATGTTTCACACATCTACAATAGGTCTTGGACCCTTGCAAACTGAATAAAATGCATCTAACAATGTCTTGTAAAGGTGTTGTTAAATAATTTCACACTTCTATAGACTTAATGGACCTATTATTCCCCATATTCAATGTTATAAAATGTATTTAATTGCATCCTCACATTTAATCTAGAAGGCTTGTAAACTAAACTTGACTTTAATCTAGTGTTGTAATGTGTTTTACACATTCATAATGTTATACCTTTCTAGGCTATGTGGACCCTATTTTAATGATGCAAAGTGTATTTAATCAGTCCCAGCCAGGTGGGACCAATTTTCCCTTGATGGCGAATGAGTCCCATTTGAGCTATTTTTAGGGTTTAAGTAGGAAAAGTTAGATTTTAAGTTTATTTTTCTTTCATGTCAGCCTTAGGGATCCAATTAATAGGAAAATAAGGTGAGTTATCTATAAATACAATCTTATAAACCACAATTAATCATCCATTCACAGCATCTAATCATTCACTCATCATTTATCATCCATTTCAAGCCATGTAAGCTAAGGTTTTACCATTCTAAGTCATCAAGATAGCTTTCTAAGGTATTCAAGGGTAGAATCTTCATCTATTATTACAGAAATTAAAGATCAATCATCATGGAAAGGTATTAATCCCTTCATTCCATGTTCATGCTTCATATTATTTCTTCATTTGGTTTAATTACGTAAAACGGGTTTGACCACTTGGAAAACCCCCATGCCCTAACATTCAACATTTCTTTCTCTTTCCTTCTGTGTTTGTAGGTTTAGGTATCTTGGAGGCTTGGAAATCATTGAAGGATAATTTGTAAAATTTTTGAAGACATTTACTTGTTGACTAAGTCAAAATAACCACAAAGGCCACCTACAGGTTGAAAATCGAGTTTCTAAGGCATATTGTCGAACCGTGCAACCGAGGATTCTATTTCCACTTTTGATTTTCAAAATTTAGAAGTGGACTCATTCACCATTAATGGAAAATGGGTCCCACTGCTAGGCTTGAAAAAAAAAAATTTGGATAATTTGTCTAAAAAGGCTATGGAACATTTTCCTAAATCTAGGACTAATTCCCCTAGAATGGTGAATGACTCCCAATAGGCCAAATTTTTAGCATCAGCGAATTTCAAAGTTCATTTCCAAACTCCAACAATTTCTCAGGTGCACACATTCAGTTTCATCAGTTTCTATTACAGTTTACTTTCATTTCTAGGTGTTTTTGCATATCATAGTGTGTTTTCAAATAGTTACATTTCTTAGGTTTTGCATTAGTATCTCATTTATTTTTTAAGTTTATTGCATTTATATCATTGCATTGGAATACTTAATTCATATTTAATCTACTCTTGCATTAAATTTGAGTGTGACAATTGTCCATTTTGGCCCTTCTTTCTCCTTTTAGGTGAAAAACCCTAGAAGTACAAGAAAGCATTAGGGTGCTAAAATCCGTTGTTACATTTTGGTGAACCTAATTTTTGAATAATTTTTTTTCTAATTTGGATTCAATTATTCTCCTATAATTAGCTTGCATTGCATTTCACATTAGCTAAGTTGTATTCTAGGGTTTCAAAATTTGCATTAGTGAAAGTGCATATAGGTTGCATTTTGCATCTCAAATCATTATAACTTTCAAAAAAATTGCATTTTCATCTTAGGTCTGTATCACATGGTATAGAATACAGAAAACCAATCCAAAAATCTAAAAATTTTGCAAAAATTCCCCCACTGGGACTCATTCACCATTCTGGGCGAATTAGTCCCTATGCACCCCTGAAACTGCCTTTTACAAAGCTATAAAGCCTAGTTTTAAGCTTTTGTTTCCTCCCATTACCTATCTATATCAGTTGGCTGAGTTTTTGTTACATGCATTTCACTAGATCTCACTTAAATTAGCCCATTTCATGCATTGTTCAATTTCACATTTGCATCTACAACATTTCATCTTTCAGATTGTTGCACAATATAATCGGAAAATTACTTTTTTTTACATCTAAAAAATTGCATTTAACTCCTTGCATTACACTTTATTTATTTACTTTTTCATAACATTTTTTCTTTCAAAAGATGTGGCTTTGATTTGGTCAATAATGGATTCTACAAATACAACATTCCTTCTTATGATTTCAATTTTTTATTACAACAATGAGATCATTCACCAACATATTAGTCATAATTTTCATCAAACCATTGACATAATCCTTAATATTGCATTTCTCATTGGCGAGGATGGTAGTGTAGACAATCATAACAATCATACTTGTTGTTCTCCCAATACCTCTCCTATTAGTGATGAAGGTATCTTGATGAAAGAAGATACAAGTGTTGAGGGTCTTGATTGTCCCTCTCCTCATACCCCTTTGGAATACATTAGACAATAAGAGTATGAGATTATATAAATACTTCTAACCATCGCTTTACCTAGTCTTCATAACCATGACAAGCACAATTTTCCTTATCCGAATATCCCACCTCACTGCAAAGAGGATGGGTCAGTGTTAGAAGATGCACCCATTAAGAATCATGAAAATCTTGATCATCCCTTCCCTAATGCTCCTACCATTTGTCATAATCTATTTGAAAATCATAGTGGTCCTTCTCTTGATACCTTCCCTAATTGTGATGAAACTACATTACAACTTTCAACATTGGGTGAACTTATTATAAGCTCTCTCTTATAAGGGTAGATAATATGGAACAAGAGAATGAGACATTAGAGAAATATGAAATAGAGTCTTCCCCTAATCTCCCCACTATCGATAAACACAAAAATCCAACCATTGATCATTGCCCAAATTGTGATGCAGTCATTTTAGAAGAACCAATCCATAAATGTCAAGAACCTTTCATTCATAGTTCTCCTAAAACCTCTCCTTCTATGGAGAATATCATGGTGCTAAATTGACAACAACAATGTTTCTTCCTTAGATAAAAAGGTGATTCTCAATTTCCCTTTATTAGAGATACATCAAACTAAGACTGCTATGGTTATGAATATGCAAGTTTCCATTTGATTCCCCTCGATCAATGGACCTTATACATACCTAGTGGGACATCCTAAGAACCCTCTAATCATCTACCTACCTTTTTTCAAACAACAAAATTCCAATCAACCTAAAATCATCCTTTATCCACCTTCAAATGAACCTTAAACTCAAAATAAGCTTGAACTTTCCCTTTACCCACCTAAGAATAATGTGTCACAACAATTTTGTCATAATACCATTGCTCATACATATAACACTCAAAATAATTCTCAACTACTACAGGCCACCTCAACCTCTTTACCCTTACGTAATCCAACTAATTCTAATCGTTTCACATCACATACTAAGGAGTGTGATCTTGTTGAGCAACTTAAAAATACTCTTGCTAAAATATCATTGTGGGACCTCATTCAAAATTCACCTAATTATCACACTATGCTTCAAAGTTCCTTACAACAAACTTTTATCCCTTCTAACATGCAACCAGATGACATAGCATCCATAATTCAAGGAATAAACGTAGACAATTTTTTCCACCAAAGTGAGCTTCATTCTTTTGATGTGCAAAAATAAAATGAAGCTTTGTTGATCATCGCTCAATACAAAACCATAGGGATAAAGAGAACCCTTGTAGATAATGGCTCTTTCTTTAATGTGTGTAGTGTGATCCTTTGTAAGATTCTTGGCATTGATCAATCCAATATTCAACATGATTCTTTATCAATTAAGGGATTTGACAATGTCAAAAACAACCACTCTAGTGATTACTCTACCTATTACAGCTTGGGAAGGCCACATTGGAAACTTTGATCCATGTTATGCCTTATGAATTTTCATATAATATTCTCTTAGGAAGACCATGGATTCATGTAATGAATAGGGTGCCTTCTATTCTTCATCTTAAAATGAAATACATCTACAACAACCAATGTACACACTTGACACTAATCTTGAGCCTTATAGTTTCTTATAGCTTGAGAAAAAAAAGAATATCCCTTAAACACATCAACATCAACTACACAAGTGGACTCTATCCAACAACAAGACAAACAACAACATATTGAACACATCATGAAACTATTAGAAGATGACTGGGGTTCCTTAAACTTCAAAACAACACTCATTGGAGAATACAAAATCATCAACAAGGATTCAAATAAGGGACACGATAAAGCTATAATGTCAACAAAAAACTCAAATGACCCTTTGAAAGCACCCACCTCAACCACTTTATACAAAGCAGAAAATTACACACCAAACTTTGATGAACACAATAACAAACAACCACCTAATTCAAAAGCAATTAAAAATCTTTATGGAAAAGGTTATGAACTTATGAAACAACTTGGCTATAGTGGAAAAGGATGTGGTGCTCACAAATAAAGTATCCAAAACCCTAGAGACCCTATCACACAACAAAAAACTCATGGTCTTTGTTATTGTCCTTTGATAGACATGGCCAAGCCTTCACTCAACATCAACACTCTCACACAATATTCTTCTAAGCCAACTTTAACTGTAAAGCATCTTGAACTAATTGACACTAGTGTTCTTGATTGTTTTCCTTTGCACACAATCAAACAAATGAATACACCTTCGCTTAATGTCAATGTCAACTCGCAAAACACTAATGCATTGAATTTGTTTTATTTTATATCTTACAATAAAGAAGATAAAAAATTCTCACAATCTAAAGAGTCTTGCATAGATATGACATCTTGTACATCTAAGAAAGATGTATCTTCATTAAAAACTATAGGAACACCTTCTACCATTGATTAAGAGGGTATCTTGTCAAGACTCCTCCAAGATCACTTTATAACCCTTCCACCAAGAACTCAAAAGAAATTCCATTACTTCATTTTGTGTCTATCATAGAGTTCATGGTCATTCCACTAATGAATTTAAGGCTTTAAGTCATAAAATCCAACATTTTAAGAAATTTGGTGTTCTTCCTTATTTGGAAGAACCTAATTCCTCTACTTGATATTGATTTTTACTCTAGAATACATCTTATCAATAATTTTGGCTCACCCTTGTCCTACACTAAGTGGGGACAAGGGGTTTAGTATATTTTTCCTCATATGTCACTTGTTGTTGCCTCTTTTGGCTAGCCGTTAACCTTTCATGAACATATAAGAGAAATCTTGGAATATGGACGAGATGCCTTAAGTTGGCTCGCATGTGGTATACTACTTTTTTCATGGCTTAGCTTATCAGAAGAATAAGACTCAGAATAGGGATTCCCAGGTAAGCTCTCATACCTCCTACATTAAAGCAATTTCTCATAATGATGGTGTTCACCACCACTTTAAAGTGGGGACATACATTGACAATCACATTTGATTTTGTGATTTCTTTCTTGTGATGCATCCTCTTCTTGGTTGTTTCATTGGCATTGATTCCCTCCAAGAGCATGATACTTCTTGTGCACATCCTCTCTTGGAGATGTTAAGCACAATGTCCCCTAAGATGATACCTTGCACAAAATAAGAAAAATCCCTTTGAACATTCCTTACACCATTTTGCATTTACAATGTCTATGACTGTAAAGCATATGAAGTTTTGATTAACTCATAGAGCTTGAAGATCATTTTTTTGGCACCTTATCAAAGTTATCAGGATGAAGAACTTTTGTATGGTTGAGTGGGAAGCCCATTCTGAGGCATGACTTTCCCCATAGCCACCTGCATGTGGTTATTTGTAGGATTATGATGGGCCACAAAGTGGTGACATGATGGGTATGTGTAGGGTATATGGCTGACGACTCCTTTTTACGCAAAATTGATGAAACGAAAAGGATTTTTAAAGGAGATTCTCAAATTTCCACCAATATAAATTATTTTTACTTTGAATTTAATAAATAATTATTATTCATTTCTATTTGAATTAATGACTAAAGTCCTAATTGATAGGCTGATTGAAAACATCGATAGCTTTCAAACAATATCATATTTTTGAATCTAAAACATGTGTCACATTATATGCTTCACATACTATAGGATTAAAAAAATCATAAAAGTTTTGACCAAGTTAAAGTGGTCAAACATACTAGTTTTTTATAATTTTAAAAATTTGTAATAAAAAAGTCATAATTAATTATTTACTTGGAAAAAAATTACAAAAAAATATGCATCACAGCTGGAGATGAGTCCTCTACTTATATATAAAATATTATAAAAAAATATTATCATGTTATTGTGGTTAGGGTGGTTAGACAGACACCTACTTATTTTTTTCCCTAAAATTTAAGTACAAATTGCATTTAAATTTCAAATTTTCACCAAAGAGATTTTTTTAAAAATAAACCTAGTAGTTTAGAAACTATATTAAATTTGATACAAATTCTATTCTTACATATTTTTGAAATAATATAGATAACTTAATCAAATTTTTATGTCAAGTTGCCTAACTCTGATTTTTCTAAATTTTTCACCACTTAAGGGCCTATTTTCTCCATAATGATCTTGCACATACCCATGTGTGTGAGTACATACCAATCATGAGTATATGTTTCTCACCTTTTGGGATTTCTCACCCAGAGGACAACCAAGATTTTCATCTCCTCAGATTGAGTATGCATTTTTGGACAAATATCATAGATCTGATCCACATCATGTTGAACAAACGGTCGAAGATTGATCCACTTTTTCATTTTCAATTTTCTTTTCCTTTTATGTTCTTTCCATTGCATGGTCATGTATCTTTTCTTGCTACAAATCATTCACTTTGTGCATGTCCTTTTGCACTTATGTCAATTTGACTTAGGTTCTTGGATTCTAGGGGCTTCAATGCTTCCTCGATCTTTTTATCCTACACCATATGCATTGGTGCAACTAGAACTCTCTTGAATGTCTACCTTAGTGTGAGTTTGAAGCAAGTTTATCCTCTCACTAAAGTGGGGGCTAAATGTGGACACAAAAAAAGTATCCCCTTTTAGCTTTCTTGATTTTGGAATAATTAATGATAAATTGGACTTAATGAGGCCTTGATTTAGTGTTTTGATTTCTTTTACACATCCACACTAAGTCTTGGACCCTTGCAAACTAAATAAAACACATCTAACAATATCTTGTAAAGGTGTCATAAAGTGTTGTAAAAGACTCACACATCTCTAGACTTAATGGACCTATTATTACCCTAATTCAATGTTATAAATGTATTTAATTGCATCCTCACATTTAATCTAGAAGCCTTGTAAACTAAACTTGACATTAATCTAGTGTTGTAATGTGTTTTACACATTCACATGTTAGATGGAATACATTTCTAGGTTGTGTGGACCCTATTTTAATGATGTAAAGTGCATTTAATCACACTTTCACATTGAATTCTATGCCCCAATCCCTAATTGACCTTTACATCGTCATTAATAGGCCCCTATGACCCCATATTGTGCATCCTGAGGCATAATTTGATGAAATAACTAACAAAGTCATCATATAAACTTGATTTCCTTATTTCCTAACATTCTAGCTAGTAGAATGGTCCCTCTGGGACACATTCGCCATTAGGGGTTAATCAATCCCATCTAGGTAGGACCCATTCACCCTTGATGGAAAATGAGTCCCATTTGAGCCATTTTTAGGGTTTAAGTAGGAAAAGTTGGATTTTAAGTTTGTTTTTCTTTCATGTCAGCCTTAGGGTTCCAATTAATGGGAAAATATGGTTAATTGTCTATAAATACAAGCTTATAAACCCTAATTAATCACTCATTCACAACATCTAATCATTCATTCATCATTTATCTTCCATCTAAAGACAAGTAACTTAGGGTTTTATCATTCTAAGTCATCAAGATAGCTTTGTAAGGTATTCAAGTGTAGAATCTTCATCTATTTTTGTATAAATTCAAGATAAATAATCATGGGAAGGTATTAACCCCTTCATTTCATTTTAATGCTTCATATTATTTCTTCATTTGGTCTAATTACCTAAAAGGGGTTTGACCAAGGCAAACCCCCATGCCCTAACATTCAATATTTCTTTCCCTTTCCTTGTGTCTTTGCAAATTTAGGTATCTTGGAGGCTTGGAAATCATTGAAGGATAAGTTGTGAAGTTTTTAAAGACATCTCCTTGTTGACTAAGTAAAAATATCCATAAAAAGCCACCTACAATGCTGAAAATCAGAGTTTCAAAAGTGGACAACTATCAGTAACCAAAGTACATTCTAAGGGCTTCTGTTTCAACTTTTGGATTTTTCAAAATTCAAAAGTGAAATTGTTTTCCATTGATGGTGAATGATTCCCACTACCAGGAATTAAAAGTGTTTTATGTATTTCTAGATACCCATTTATCTAAAATGGGCTATGGAACAGTTTCCCAAATTTGGGACTAATTCACCCAAAATGGCAAATGAGTCTCAATAGGCCAAATTTTCAGCATCAGTAGCATTTCAAAAGTCATTTCCAACCTCGAGGAAGTTCTTAGGTGCGCAAATTCAATTCCATTATTGTTTGTTATAGTTTACTTTCATTTCTAGGTGTTTTTGCATATCATAATGTGTTTTCAAATAAGTTACATTTCTTAGGTTTTGCATTATTATCTTATTTAATTTTTTAGTTTATTTCATTTAGATCATTATATTGGCATACTTTATTCATATTTCATCTATACTTGAATTAATTTTGAGTGTGACAATTTCCCATTTTGGCCTTTCTTTCTCCTTTTAGGTAAAAAACCCTAGAAGTGCAAGAAAGCATTAGGGTGCCAAAATCCATTGTTATAGTCTATACAAGCCAAAAACTCCCCCTTACATACACTTTCATTTTCTGATAAGGGGTTTAAACAATATTATTTCGAATATCCCCCCATATCTCCTAATTTTAAATTAAAACTCTTTTAATCATGGTTCATATTGAACTGATCCCTTTAAACCCTTTTAAAATACTAATGAATTTTATTTTTTTAAAGGTTTGGGCTTAATTTAACCCATATACTCTAGGTTTATCTTGTTTGAATCAATTTTATAGTAGTTTTATATGAAATTTTTTTATATATAGGGCATGCTTGAGCCCTCTTTTCATGGCCTAACCACATACCAATAACAAATAAATTAACTTGGGCTCCTTATCTTGATTTTCATACATTAAATTGTGGCTAAGTGCATTTGATGGCTTAGGGGAGGTCGACAATTCAAACCATCAACCCCCCCTATTTTCCTCATATGGGCACTTATTGAAACTTTAAATAGAATCGGTCACGTATACATAGCAAGGAGCCTGCATGGTGTAGCGGTTAGAAGGAAAAGTAGGAGGTGGGTGGCTGGGGGTTCAAATCCTTCAACCCACAATTTTTGAACATATTTGTTTGAACTGTTCACTTGGTGGATTCCACATGGTGCCCCATGATTGGGCCATGTGGCTGACACATGTCAAGCTATGATTTTCCAACCAATTCCACCTCATTGCTTATTCAACTATTTTAGTTAGACACGCAATACCATCTAGCTAGTCTATGTCATCTGTATGGATGCCACAACATCAGGTTCATTGTACCTATGACATCAACATGCTGACATCATCAGCCATATGGTCTTGGTCAACCCATTTCCTCACAAACTTTCACTGGCCATATCTGTTGCATATGAACTTTGTTTGATGTAATTCAAGTGTCATCAATTTTTTCTTAATGACCACTACAAAATCATGATGCATATATCAAATTCTAAGACTGAATTTTTTAGGTCTTTTGGATCCTCCTAGATCATTCCTTCCAATTGAGAAGCTTTTGGACCACCAAAATTTTATTTTATGTAGAATTGAAGTGAGGGAATTGTTGCCTCACTTTCCTAGTATCATCTATCCTCTTTGCTAGAATTCTAACCATCTGACCCATCAGAAATAAGATAAAAAATGAGATAGCATTGCTGGTACAATGAATAGTGTACTCAACAATATTCATTGTCACATCCACCAGCCACATAGAACTAACTAACTTAAAATAACAAGCAACAATATTGAATAAACTGATGTGAAAGAAAGAGTATCATCACATTCGATCTCTTGAATAGGTACATTATCAAAAAATAAATCATTCAAACCCTCTTTTACCACTTTTAGCTAAAGGCTTAAATGTGCTAGTGGCTGATCCTCACACTGAGTTGTCTATAATATCTAATCATCATTAGAATCTTCATGCTTTATATCACTAGTTGTTATAGAAATGAGCGTTAAAGTATTTCTTTCTTTTACAATCATCTTCAAATGCCCCATGTTTACAATAGATCTATCATTCTGCATGTGATGAGCTTTCATAATGAATTCAATTCTATCCTGAAACAAATGATACATGTTATGTTCCCTATAGAAAATGGCCTTTTTTTCATACAAGTAAGGACTTCCTAAAACCATCCCACTAATTTCAAGTGGAATTACATCTAACTCTACCTCATCTACAAACTTGGATGTGGTTGGAAATTAGAGTTTACATTGTCTCAACACATGTAACAAAGAATTATCATGCACCCAACCCAGTGGATATGCAATGTAGGAGCATCCCTTGTTGCCAAGAAATATTGCATCAACCAAAATATTTGCATTCATTTTTTTTCTTGCATTTTAGTAGGACCCAATCTCATTGTTTCATTCTAGATTATACCAAATTATAACATCAAAGCTCACAAAGCAGGATATATTATCTTCATTGCAAAAAATACATCACATCCTAAATTCAAGGGATTTGGAGATTCAAGCATGAAGTTATCACTAACAAAATATCAGTTGCATTTGGACAAAGAGCATTCACCAACCAATCTTGGCTTTTCAAGTGTGTGGACCTATCTCATGCCTTGTAGAGCTCAATAAATCATTTCATAAGGATGCACATTCATCGAGGAACCTTTGTTCTGATCTGCATCATGTTTGTCTAAGAATCAAATGAGAAGCATATGTTTTGGCCAACCTTTGACACATGTTTCATCACTTTGGGGTTTAAGACTTCCTAAGGTTGACATGGACCTTTTCTGGAGATGGGAAATAGTATAAATAGGAATTTTTTAGTTACATTAATGATAGACTTAGCTAGAATCAAGTAGGAAGATAGTGAGGTTGTAATAAGGGCTTTGACTGGCATTGTATTTTTGTCTTAGCACCATATCATTTTGTAATCTGGCCTGAGGGTAGGGCATGTTGCCAATGGATAATTGATCATTTTCCATATATCCATGTGTGATTGATATTTCAATTCTTGAAGTTTCAATTGTGCTTACTCTTGTTGCAAGGTTGGACAACCCTATTCCCGAACCCTCTATCCTTGACTACACCAAGTGGTATTAGAGTGTGTTTGTGAACTCTACGAAAGCGAAGGTGGACCAATCACTGACTTGAGCTAGTTGCACTAAAGTGAGTTTCTAAAGTTGAGAAAGGCATTCTGTAAGATCTTGTGTGGAAATATCGCCGACTTGAGGCATCCTACTGGTGTTTGTCAACAGATCGTTGATTGTGAGGTAGTTGCAACCCTATAGCTAGATCACTGACTTGAGGTAGTTGCACCAGATCCTAGGAAGACATGCCACTTAGGAGAATTCATACTATTAGTAATGTTTCTATAATGATGGATGAGATGATGGAAGTGATACAAACAATGAAATTTAGATTGGATGTTGTTGAAGAATACATAAGAAATTCTTAAACCCTAGACCTAATGATGAAAGTGATGATGACAAAGTTCAAGCTACAAATCTAACTAAAGAAACTTCAGAAGAGGAGGAATCATATTAGATGAATATGTTGAAGGATATTTCAAAAATATGAAAGCAACCTAGAATGGATATTTTGAACTATACCAGTAATCTAAACCCTAAGGAATTTATTGATTTGATAAATGACATTGAAGAATACTTTGAATATGAGGAAATTGAAGATCTAGAGACAGTGAGATTTGCAAATATTAAACTAAAAGGACATGTTGCAATATGGTGGAAAGAAGTTCAATTAGAGAGAAACAGAAAAGGTAAAGAAAAGATTGTGAAATGGGATAAATGGTGACAAAATAGAAGAACTAGTTTATACCTACAAACTATGAGTTGAAGTTGTTGAAGAGATTACAAAACTTGAGACAAAAGGAAAAGACTGTGAAAGAATACACTGAGGAATTTCATAAGATCATCATTCAGACTGGAAATAGTGAAGCAAGCAAGGAGAAAGTGGCAAGATATATCAATGGGATGAGGACGAACATTCAGGAAGAGTTGAGTCTAGTAAGGATGGATTCGATAGAGGAAGCATATTAGTTTGCATTAAAGGTGGAGGAAAATCTAAACAAAAGACATGAACAAAGGTAGAAAGGAAGAGGAGGTATATTTCATAATGGAATGTCACATTCCAGAGTAGAAAGGTCATATGCAGAGAAAAAAAAGGATAAAGATTCATACTACAAGGAAGATATGGATTCCAATTCATTCCATAAAGGGATAAATTAAAAAAATTCTTACCACCACAATAGAGGAGGCTACAATTCTTAACGCAATGATGGATGTTGAAGAGATGAGAAATGATATGACAAGATAACTTTCAAAGGGAACCTATTTTAAATGTAGAGGAGAGACATAGAGCTTTGAGTGTCACCAAAGCAAAGAAGATTGAAAATCATGCAAGAATTTGATACAGGAAGTCCTAACAAGGGAGATTCATTATTCATGAGGAGAGTATTGATCCAAGAGAAAGAAGTACCTAAGGAAGCAACACAGAGGAAAAGTTTGTTTCAAACTAGATGCAAAGTTGGAGGTAAGTGTTGCAAAGTTATCATTGATAGTGGTAGCATAGATAACCTAGTTTATGAGGAAATGGTGACAAAGTTGAATTTGGAAAGAAGAAAACATTTGAAGCCTTATAGGATAGCCTGGATTCAAGATGAGTACAAGATACTAGTAAGTGAGCAATGTCTAGTAAAATTTCGTATAGGGTCATATCATGATGAAGTACTATGTGATATTATGCCAATGGATGTATGTCATATGTTGTTAGGTAGACCTTGGCAGTATGATAAGAAAGCTATACTTGGTGGGAGAAAGAATACCTATACCATAATGTCCAATGGGAAGAGAATCACCTTGAAACCTTTGGAAGATGAACCTGAAAGGTGAAGTATGTGTTACAACTAGAATCAATTTGGTAGATGGAAGGAAATTTCTAGATGGATTGAGACATGAAAACATGTGTTTTGTTTTTATTCCAAGGAAGTGTAAAGTCCCAGATGCAGGAAGAATCATTGGAGAAGAAGAACCATTGGAGAAGGAAGTTATTAAACTGTTGAAAGAGTACCAAGATCTTGTATCAGAGAATGTGCGTTATGGATTACCACCAATTTGGAGTATTAGTCACCATATGGATCTTATTCCAGGAGCCAGTTTTCCAAACAAAGCTACACACTAGATGACACCAACAAAGAATGTAGATGAATAGATAGATACAAGAACTAATGAAGAAAGAATTGATCAGAGAAAGCATGAGCCCATGTCTAGTACTAGCTATACTTCCACCTAAGAAATATGGAGAATGGAGGATGTGTACTTATTAAAGAGATATCAATAAGATCATAGTGAAGTATAGATTCCAATTTCCTAGGATGGATTGAAATCATGGACAATCTAAGCAGAAAGCAAAATATTTCACCAAGATAGAGCTAAAGAGAGGATACCATCAAATCGGGATCAAAGAGGAGATGAATGGAAGACTACTTTCAAGAAAAATTAGGGATTGTATGAGTGGTTGGTGATGCCATTTGGAATAACTAATGCACCTAGTACATTTATGAGGTTAATAAATGAAGTTTTGAATAAATTCTTGGGTAAGTTTGTCATTGTTTACGTGGATGATATTCTAATTTTTAGTAAGAATAAGGAAGAAAATTTGGAGCACATCAGACAAGTATTTCAAAGGCTAAGAGAAGAGAATTTGTTGATAAACTTCAAGAAGTTTTGTTTCATGAAGGAAGAACTAGTTTATTTGGGATTTGTGATATTTGCAGAAAGATTGAAGATGGACCCTGAGAAGGTTAGAGAAATAGTTGAATCTCCTACACTTGTGAATGTTGGAGAGGTGAGATCATTTCATGGACTAGCAAGCTTTTACTGGAAGTTCATCAAAAACTTTAGTAGTATTTTCTACACCTATGACAAAGATAATGAGGGCTAACTAAAAGGAATTCAAGTGGACATTAGGAGCACAAAAGATTTTTGAGTTGTTGAAGAAAAAGGTGATAGAACAACCTGTGTTAGCACTATTGTAATTTGATAAGGTATTCCAAGTAGACTATGATGCTAGTGGAAATGCAATTGGAGTTGTGTTAAGTCAAGAAGGGAGACTAGTAGCTTATTTTAGTGAAAAATTAAATGATGCTAGGAGAAGATATTCAGTTTATGATCGTGAATTCTATGCAGTAATACAAGCCTTTAAGAAGTAGAGACATTACTTGTTACCTAAGGATTTTGTGTTGTATACAGATTATCAAGCTTTGCAATATCTAAATAGTCAAGGAAAGTTGAATCTGAGACATATGAGATGGGTAGAATTCTTGCAGAGTTATACATTTTTGTTGAAGCACCAGAGTAGAAAGTCAAACAAGGTTGCAGATGCATTAAGCAGGAGATGGAGTTTTTTGACAATGATGAGAGTTGAAGTATTAGGTTTTGAAGAACTAAAGCATATGTATGAGGACATTGATTTCATTGGGGCATGGAAAGAATGCAAGGAACCTATAGAGACAAATAGAAGAAAATTATTGGATTATTTCATTAACGAAGGTATTTTATTCAAGAACAATCAGTTATGTATCCCTAGAAGTTCAATGAGAGAGAATTTGATCAAGGAAAAGCATTGTGGAGGACTAGGATGAAATTTTGGAATTGATAAGACCGTAGCATTGGTGAGTGAGAACTATTTTTTGTTCCATTTGCATAAGGATGTCAGGGAATATGTTCAAATTTGTAGAATTTGTCAAGTTGCAAAAGGAAATAGTCAGAACATTGGAATGTATACACCATTGAAAGTATCGAATAGACCATGGGAGAAATTAGCATGGATTTTGTGTTGAGATTACCAAAGACACTGTGGATTTGACTTCTATAGTTATGGTTGTGGATAGATTTTCTAAGATGGCACATTCCATACCTTGTAAGAAAACCAATGATGTAGTACATGTTGTAGAACTATTTTTCAAGGAGATTGTGAGATTACATGGACTACCAAAGAGTATAGTATCATACAGAGACACTAGATTCATTTGATATTTCTGAAAGATATTTTGGAAGAAGATGCAAACATATTTGAAGGATAGTTCAAAATTTCACCCATAGATAGATGAAAAAATATAAGTGGTGAATAGAAGTTTAGGGAATTTATTGAGGTGTTTGACTAAAAGTAAGGGAGGATATTGGGACTTCATACTACTACAAGGAGAATTTTCATAGAACAATTTGGTAAACCAAAGAATAGGGTAGACACCATTTGAAATTGTGATAGGACAAGAACCCAAAGGAGTGGTAGAATTAAGAGATATCTGTATGGATAATAAAAGGAGTGCAAAGGTAGAAGAATTTGTAGAATTCATGGAAACAATGCATACTCAAGTTAAGGAACATCTGGAGAAGATGAACAATACATACAAGGAGAAAAAAAATAAGAAGAGAAGACATAAGGAGTTAGCAGTAGGAGAGGAAGTAATGGTATATTTGAAAAGGAGATATTTCTAGTTGGGACATATAATAAGTTGAAAAATGAATAATTTTGAGCCTTGGAAGATCATCAAGAGTTTGATTCTAGAAATGCATATGAAGTGGAGCTACTAGAGGAATTTGGCATATCACCTATATTCAACATTGCAGACCTATACCAGTATCATGAAGGAGAGTCACTAAAGGATAGAGAAGCTGGTTTGCTAGACTAGATGGCACATCATATGGAGGAAATTGAGTAGATTCTTGACAACAGAGTTGGTTGTAGTAATAGAGGAAGGAAATACAAGGAATATCTAGTCAAATGGAAAGGAAGGGGACAGGAAGATTCATCATGGATTTCTTAGGCTGAGGTGGACCCCATTTGTTTTTCTCTAGCCCCTAGAAAGTGAGAGGGGGGTGAATCAGTTGTCAAAAAAAATAAAACTTAAAAATTCAACACTTATCAATTCCACAAGCACACTTTTCTATTATTGAGTATGAACATGAAACAAAAATTAGAGAAAGTAAAATAAACACAATGGAAACTAGATTTTTATGTCAAAAAACCAATGAGTGAAAAACCACAGTGAGATTTAACTCACAATATAAAAAAATAGAAAAACTAATTACAAAGGCTCCCTACCAAGGGCTCACTGCCCAGAAGATGACTCATTGTCCAAATACAAAGGCTCACTGCCTATAGAAAGGACACACTATCCAAATACAAAGGCTCACTACCTATAGAAAGGATTTACAAAACAAAATTGGGATTCATAGCCAAAATCAACTGAAAAGAGTGCACCTAACAAGTGTTGATACAGTTCTGGTGATGCATAATAGACTGACTTAACACACCATCATTTTTGCTCTTCTTCACTTTCACATTCACTACTACTTCCTTGATTATGCACACACTTTTTCATCTTCAACTTTCTCCAATATATATACTTGATTCATCTGCAAGAATCAATTAGGTCAGCCTAATTAGATGCATTTCCTTGTTTATCAAAAAATACCTTGTCGGCTACAAGCATTCATACAATCTTTCCAAAGGGAAATCCAAACATCTAACACACACTACATCATGTCGCATGGACCTAAGATAGGTTGCACATATATCTATATAAGAAAACCGATTCACCATATCACGACTTATCCAAGAAGTTAGCTAGAAATAGATTTAATTACAAAAAGTAATCAACATAATAATGTCAATACGTTGTATGATCATTGGAGCACAAGAGATTCTGAACATACATGCTTTCAGCAATCATAAACTATTTCCCAAAATTTCAAGTAGCAACAATCAACTATGGAGGATTGTAGACTAGAATACTGGAGGGTGCAGCTTGAATACTGATTCAGATACCAGACCAAAATAGTGGATCAATCACAACATGGTGACATCAATGAAAACACAAAACTGTAGAGATCACCATTCTTCTTCATTCTGCCAACGATCTCCCCCTTTCTCATTGATAGCAACATTTGCCAAAATTTTCAAAACACAACATTCTCCCAGATTAAATGAATCTCTCCCCATAACATTATACTCAAACTCTCCCCCCCTTTGACATCAACTGCAAATGGAAATCAGAAAGGTAGGATGTATATGATGGCACAAGAATTCCAGCTTCCCATTTCAAACATTTAAACAAGAATGACACATTTCACATGAAATATTTTCTTATACCTCTTTCTTATGATTGGAAGAATTATTTTCTAGGCAAGTACAACCAAATTCATTCTTCCACTCATACCTTCCAATATAGATAACTGCATAGAGGATTTTTGATCAGAAGATAGACATAGTCATTCAAAAAAATTAGCATTAGAGAGGATTCTAGAGAGATGATCTAACTAGACCTCAACAACTTCCTTAACCAACCAAAAATTTATAACCATATCTTCTCTTTTACTTTGAGTATTCAATGATTCTACCTCCAGTTCTCCAACTCTTATTCTCTATTTTTCATCCCTTTCTTTGAAGAAATCAAAGTTCTTTCCAATACTATTCATCTCAGCTTCAATTGCTTCAATCCTACTTCTGAAATTATCAACAAATGCTGGATACCAGAGATATCAATACCTATAAATGTCAGATATTTCTTTGATGCATTCTTTAGTATCATTCATATGTTTAGATAGTACTTTCATTGCTCTGTTACACCTTCTTTCAAGCATATTTTTGAATTTATATCCTTTAGGTCCTTCCAACAATATTCTCTCTTCAATAATTTCTACTAGATCATCTGGTAAAGAATCTGACACATATGAAACTTAAATACCTTTATTTTGTAAATAATCAACTACCACATCATCAATTTTAGGTTTCTCAACTAGAGAGCACACATTCCACATTTCACCAATCTTCTTCATTTCACCCTTATCTAGTAACATCTGTATATCCTCTGTATTAGACCTAGATAGAAATTCTTCTTCATTCTTCTGTTATGAGACTCATGTTACAATAGTTCAATTCTTATTTTTTAGTTTTAGAGGAGACTCACCAAAGATAACTTCCAAACCTCTCTTACCGGAGGATGAACCCATTTCAAGTTGACTCTGTATAGACATACCAAAGCATAGATTTGTTCTTAAGGATGAGAAATATGATTTGTACACACTTACATTATCTTCCAATGATTCCAAGTATCTGTAGACTTGATTGCCAATAGGAATACTAGATTCCCATGCTAAATTTACTCTTCCCAGTAGGGAGTTCAAAAAGTAAAAGGCCAAGCACACAAGAAAAAATATAAACTGAAAGGGATAGCCCTCAACCAATGAAATTAGGGAATTCACATTTAGATTTTCAAGTAATAGGCTACACAAATCAAACTACCTATTTTCCTTTCCCATCATATGTGCAATATATACAACAATGGCTGATGACAAACCTTCACAATTTCTAAAATAGATTTTATAAGAAATGCCATATGCAACATACCTTACAACTAAGACTACAAGAGTGTTTATCAATATATCTCGAGGAAATTTACTAATGCCAGTAAGTTCCTCCACATCTCTGTATTTCATGGTTTTCTTTTCAGAAAGATCCCCACTCTAGTGCATAAACTAGTAATCGCTTTGATTGCTTCCTTCGGGATTAGGTAGGGTTTGTCCAATACAATGTTGTCATTCGTGAAATGACTCAACAAGAAAAAAATGAACTCTTTATCAATGAACCAAGGAAATTCTCCCCATAAATCCATACTTATGGTTTTTATGCTCTATAATTCATTTTCCTTCAGCCCTAGTTCCATTTCTTGAATCTTCCTATGATCAAATTCTTCCAATTCACCTCCTTTCATTTTTAGTGGAATGTCCCCACTCGATCCTCTATCCATAGTCATGCTTATCTTGCCTGAATTTGTTATAGATTAATCAAAACTTCTTCGCTCTCCTTCTTCCCTTTCACAAACTGAGAAATGATTCCTGATCACAAATGACAATTCTTTGAATTCCCTTTAAAATTGCATCAAACTACTTCAAGATTGCTTTAGGATTTCTTCTGAGTAGTTTTTCAAATTCTTCAAGAGCACAAGTGATCAAAAAGACTTATGAATTTTACTTTTGTAAGAGAGGGGGACCACCACATGCAAGACCCTAGGTCATGAAGGGTCAAGATGCGAGAGGCTACCTTAACTTACCTCAACTAAGTGTAATGTTAGGAAATGCGAGGTAAGAGTAACAAGCACCGTGAGGCCTCTCAATAACTTTGTAGACCAAAAACACAGGAAAGGGCTAGGTGAGGCAGTTTTTAGGTCTAACACTACACCTTAGGAAGCTATCTTTCTAATGATGAAAGTGTGATCTCACGGATGTCCATTTTATCATGTTGGTGTCTCAAAAGTGTGTTCACATCCCGTAGAAGCTGAACAATAGTGGAGACAAGGTTAAAACCAAAAAACTGTACTTGCCTAGCTAATTAACTAGGGATAGAATGATGTGATTAAGTAGAAGTAGAAATACTCTATAATATTATAAAGTAAATAAGAAATTAAAGGGACAAGGAGGAGGATCTCACGAGGAATTTGTTTTCTAGTTTGAAGTCCTCTAAGAAGAGATGTATTCCTACACACAAAAAGAGAGGAGAATGTTGGGTGGTTGTATAGGGGTATGCCTGAGTTAGACCCCTATTTAGGTGTTTCCACATCCATGGATAGCCAAGGAAATGAGATTAAGGAAACAATACAATAAAGAGAAAAAGAGCACTACAAAATAGTAAAGTGCAAACTCAACCAAATGATAGAGGAGAGGAGAGGGGAGCTTACCACCTCCACCAAGAGCACTCAAGGCTACTTGGGGGAGAAAATGAAAGGAACTCAAGCCTTTGCTATGATGGTGTGGTCCCAAACTTGCTCTACCAATGTGATGGAGTGTTGTGTTGGCTACAATGGAATGTAAGAATGTTGCTTGAAGCTTGTAATGGATGAAAAAGAGTGCATTGAAGCTTGAGAATGAAGTCCAAAAGTTCCAAGAAGATGAAATACATATGGAAGGAGTGAATATTAAGAAGTGATGAAGAAAAACATCCATATTTAGGTTGGTCGGCCAAAGGGGGCATTACAACTACACCTCCAATGAGAAGAGTAACGCTTATGTAGGTTTAGCCATAGGAATCTACCAGGGACATAAGCACACCACACAGCTGTCTGCATGTTGCGCATGTGTCCCTGATAGAAATGCCTCCACTGATGCTCAAAATAGGCACCAAGTTGGATGCAAGCAACATGCTAAGGATGAATTAAGCCTCTGAACTTGGTTTTCTAAGGTGGATACGGGAAAAAAGGGGATTTGCACATGGGGTGCAAATTCACTCTGTATTTTCCCCACTTTAGCAAAGCAAAATCTTTTTGATAAGTGCCCAGTAGAATTAGATCAAAGAAAGATTAAGGTTAAGTAGCTATACGAACTATCGAGGCCAGTCCTTGATTTAGTGAATCTAAAGGTTGCAAGGGGAAAGAAAAGGACTTCATAGCTACTTGAAACTATGAATTTAGAAAAACAAAGCATCTTATAGTCCATACAAGAGCCTGCAGGATGCAAGCCACCAAAGAGATCTCACATGAAGGAAACCTCATGAGTAAGTGCCTTCTGAGACCCACAGGACACAGGAAGGGTATCCTCTAAGATCTCTCACATGAAGGGAAGCAGAAAACACCTTCTAGACCCACAAACTTGCAAGGAAGGTATCCTCTGATATCTCTCACATATAGACCCATTAGCCTACAAGGAAGGTATCTTACAAGATTTCTCACATGAAGGAAACTGAGAAAGTGGACTTCATAGAGTCAAGAAGAAGTGACACACCTAACCATAAATAGAACATGTCAAAAGTGATTGTGTAGGAAAATAAGTAGATAGTCACGTAAATCATCAATAAGTAAAAATTTTAAAGGGGTCCCTTGGGAATCCAGCATGAAATAAGAGGCGTCCACTCAAGGGATGCACCATTTGAAAGGTGAGATCTAGTTAGGTTTCCCCCAAGCTAGATGCAAAAATATGAATGAAATAAGTCTAGGCAGGCTGCCCCTAGGCTAGATGTGAAGGAATCCATTCGTAATAGAGACTTTCAAAGAAGGGTCCCTTGGGAAGCCACTGTGAGGAAAAGGGGGGGTCCACTCAAGGGATACAAATTTTGAAAGTAGTTGTTCTTCTTAGAGCAATCCATCATCAAGGAATTCAAAAGCAAGGATATTCCCCCATCTGAGGGGAAGATTAAAGTTGTTCCCATTTAGAAGGAAGTTCTTCAAGTCCTTTCTTTATGAACCTGTGATTAAGGAAACACATTATGTTAGGGTTCCAAGTTGAGAATGTGATTCTAATGAGAAGTTTGTGAAGACTATCGAGAAAAGATTCATTGGTAACAAATGCATTTTCTAAAAATTGAAATGTTAAAGGAAGGAATTGTCACACATGAAAGGGACAAATCAAGCAAAGAAGAGAAAAAGCTAAAGAAATAAAAAAGAGAAAAAACACAAACAAAGGACATAGAGGGATCTGGTTTAGTGGGGTCAAATTTTTCCAAGCTCATATAAATAATAGGTAACCATGGTGCAAGGAGAAAGATCATCAATCACTAAAACAATTAGGAGGAATGCATAAGAAGAAAAAGTAAAAATAAAAAATTGGTTCAACATGGAAGGGGAACCTAAATGCCCCCAATGCTTTGCATCGTCCCTAATTTAATGAAATTCAAGCACAAACATGGAAGAATGATGGTACAAATAGAAGGTTTATGACACAAAAATCATTCCTATATCCAAGCATCAATAGGGGTGGCCAGGGTCATACAAGAACACATAACACAAGCACTAAGGAACACATCACAAAACACATGCACACACACACAAGATCAAGAAAAGGGGCCCCCTCCTAACATTGAATGAAAAAAAGGTCATATCCTTCCCAATCTAAATCCTCATAAGGGGAAGGAGGACAAGCCTGTAATGGTAGGATGTTAAGAAGAGGAGCATTCATCCCTCCAACAAGGGCTAAGGAAGAGGGCCTCTTGAGATTCTCTTCATCGAGCTCTTGTGGAGTCAAGGTCAGCGATTTCACAAAGATCACTGACAGGGCCAGGATCTCATCCATGGAATTAAACATGCACTCCACAAGAGCACCATGCAAAATTTCATTGGATGAGACATGTTGTTCCTGAGGTTCATTGCTAAGTTCATCAAATGACTTGGAAGCAGTGATGAATTCAAGGGAAGCCGAGACTAGTTTTGTTATTAGGAAAGAACAAGTCAACGAGGAGCCACTATGTGGACAAGGTGGGATCCTCCTATGTTCTTCATTCCTAGAGGGACCATCCTTTGGCTCTTATTTCATTGGAGGGGATGTGTTCCACATGGATGAGGCCATAGGCATAGAGGAAGAAGAGGCAAGAACCACAACGGATACAATTGATGTGTTAATCATATCCATGGGCTTTGAGAAGGGTTGGATATCCGGGATAGAGATCAATAAAGGTAGCTCCATCGAAGGAGAGATGAACACTTGTACCTATTTAGGGTTAGGAGCATTCATACCTGAAATGAAATCTAGAAGCAGTTTAAAGCCAGACTAAAGAGAAGCAGAAGGAAGGGAGGAAGAATATGCTACAAGAGGCTCTAAGGTAGGGGCGGTTGTTTCTTCCTCCTTCTTTTGCAAGGTGGCCTACTTCGCTAGGAGAGCCTTTCGCCAATGCTTGTGTTCATGTGCAAGGTGATTTCTATGACTCTTAGAGTTAGAGGCCAAAATTTTTAAAAGGACAAGAGGCTCCTACTCAACCATAGAAAGGTCCACTATGGTCATTTCAGGCTGAGGAGCGATAGGGGGAGTCGACTTGAGGGCCTTGGCAATGGGCCTCTTTCCACTAACTACCTTAGGAGTAGGAGTAGTGGAGGCTACAAAGGTCGAGACAACGAGAATTCTCTCTGAGAGACCTTATTCCTCTCATATTGAGTGGGTCTAGGTTTCATTGGTAGAACAAGAAGTTTGAAAGTAGGATGCTTAGGCTTTCACCATGCAGGCACCATAGGGTTCTCATGTAGATGAGGAGCAGGACCCAATGGTACCTTACCAAAGTAAGAAGAAGTCCTAGACTGACCCAAAAAAGAGGAAGAAGGAGGATCGGAAGACTGCTTATCTTCTTCCTTCTTTCATGCCTTAGTGGCATCACTGTTAGCTTTTAAGAAAGCCTTAGGTGAGATGGCATAAGGCAGGGGGGGTATATAACTTTTTACCTTAGACGCCCTTTCTTATAGTTTTGATATGTTTGGTGCAACAGGTTCGTATTGGGCAGAATAAGACCCACAGATGCAAAATAGGTTATCCAAGGGTAGCTACCACATGCAACTGAGTGGTCTATAACCCGGTATCATGGATTACTTACACAAAACCTCCTTGGATGAAATTCTAGACATTTATGCATGGCGGAGGTATCATATTCATAGCCACCAACTAGAGATGCAATTTCACCTTGAAGAGTTTAGACCTAGGAATGATATCAAACAAGAGTTTTACGAACTTAGGTCCAACTAAGACCAATAGGAAAATACTACCCAAAGGGGGCACAAAAAGCTTGTCATGTGTGTAAATAATACTCACAGGTGCATCATACCCATCCTTGTGTAAAAAGTTTATTAGCATAATCTCCTTTGTTATTATGTTCACTTGTGATGTCGGATCAACGAGAACACCCACTACGATGTTTCCATTGATCCGTGCAGGAATCTAAAGAGGAGATGGTTCTTTGTTAAAACCCATCAATAGGTCCTGTGAAGTGAAAGTTATACCAGTACCACTATCCACGAGTTGTGTAGAGGGGATAGGTTGATGCAGGAAGGAGGCCATTACACACACTAGACAAAGCTTTCACAGAGTCCCTAAAGGTTGACAGATAAGACAGTGACCCAATTGAGGTTTCATCGTGCAATACCTTTGGAACCTTCCAACTACGCCAACTAGGGGTCATAGGCTAGGTTGTAAGGCGACAACCTCACAACACTCTCACCTACAACACTCCTAGAGTATGAGGAAAGGAACTATCAAGATCACAGGGACGAAACCAAAATGGTTCACGTTGGGCTCACCAAAAATGTAAGAGAGGGGGACCACCACATGCAAGACCCAGGTCACGGAGGGTCAAGATGCAAGAGGTTGCTCTAACTTACCTCAACTAAGTGTAATGTTAGGAAATACGAGGCAAGAGTAACGAGGACCGTGAGGCCTCTTAGTTACTCTGCAAACCCAAAACATAGGAAAGGGCTAGGCAAGCCAGTTTTTAGGTCTAACTTACTATGTCTCGAGGAAGCTCTCTATCTAAGGATGAAAGTAGGTCTTTGGGCGTTAGTGTGGTGCACTAGCATCTCAAAAGTCTTGGCTGGCATCATCTGACTAGACAATAGTGGAGATGAAGTCAATTTGACAAAACTAGCTAATGACCTAACTAATTAAATAAAGGGCTAGAATGATGTGATTAAGTAAATGAAATATTCTCTAATATTATAAAGTAAATAAGCAAGAGTAAAGAGGGCAAGGAGGATCTCACCAAGGAATTCGCTCACATTGATCCTCTAGAAGCATGTATTCCTACACACAAAAAAGAGAGGAGAATGTTGGTGGTTATATAGGGCTTGCCTCGGCCAAACCCCCGTTTAGGTGCTCCCACCTCCACGAACATGCAAGGAAACATGATAAAGGAAACAATACAATAAAGAGCAAAAGAGCACTACAAAATAGTAAAGTGCTAATTCAACCAAATGAGAGAGAGGAGAGGGAAGCTTTCCACGTCCACCAAGAGCACTCAAGGCTACTTGGAGGATAAAATGACGGGAACTAAAGTGTTTGTTGCAATGGTGTGGTCCCAAACTTTCTCTAGCAACATGATGGAGTGTTGCTTTGGCTGTAATGGAATGAAAGAATGCTGCTTGAAGCTTGTAATGGATGAAAAAGAATGTGTTGAAGCTTGAGAATTAATTCCAAAAGTTCCAAGAAGATGAAATGCATATGGAAGGAGTGAATATGAAGAATGAATGAAGAGAAATGACCATATTCAGGTCAGTTAGCCAAAGGTGGCATTAGAACTTCACCTCCAATAAGAAGAGTAATGCCTCTATAGGTTTAGCCACAGGAATCTGGCAGGGATGTTTGTGCATTGCGCAGGAATCCCCAATAGAAATTCCTCCACTGATGCTCAAAATAGGTGTCAAGTGGGATGCAAGCAATGATCTTAGGTGGAACTAAGCCTCTAAACTTGGTTTTCTAAGGTGGATATGATGAAAAAGGGGATTTTCACATGGGGTCTAGATTCACTCTTATACAACTTTATATGCCATTAGTTTTCCCTAATTCGCATTAAATGCAACAACCATCAAAAAGCTACTAAAAACATTCTTCTCAATACAAAAAACCCTAATTTAGTCCCCAAATCAATATTTCAACATGTTTTATTCTAGTTCCTCTTCCAAAACCTCTGATTATTCATTCTTCACATTCCACCCTCGTGCTAGCCTCTTACATGCCATTTATTCAAGGGGTTTTTACAATTTTTTGATAATGTTCCCCTTAAGACCATGCTAAGTCTAATTTCTGAAAAAATGATCTATACCAGATGAGGTCATAGACACATCAGTATTCTACAATTATTTTTCTTCTTTCTTCTTCCATATCTTATTCATCTCTTGCTTCATCTCTTGTTTTTTTATCTTCTTTACCAGTTCATTTTTCTCTACCAAGTAGACTGCTTTCCCTTCATACATTTGCAAACCATTGAGATATGTCCATGTTTGTTACAATTATAGTAGACAACACTTTTCTGATTAGTCTGATCTCCATTACTTCTCAATCTACATTGATTTGCTTTGTGTCCAATTTTTTTATAGGTATAGCAATATCCACTAAAGGATTGATTCATTCTACCTCTATTAAACTTGTTCATCATCACCTGGCTGATCATTCTCACCTGAGATCTACATTCAGTAGCTTTATGTCCAAATTTCTCACATCCAAAACATTGTCCAAAGAAGAAACTAGAGGTCTAATTCATCCTACTCCTGCATTTTGTTTCCTTTTGACCATATTTATTATAGGAAAAATAAATACCATTGAAAGAGTGATACCTTTGTGTATTAGGTTTTCTCATAGGTAGTCTTCTTTGCAAAGTTTCTTTCTCGACATTCAATCGATTTTGCATAGCTTTGAAACTTTCATCCAGATCAATTCCCAAACCACCTTTGTCTATACTTGGTTTCTAACTTGCACTAATTCTTTCCGCTTGTCAAGCTAGATTTTGAATTTATTCTCATAAATTTTTTTCTTCTCTAGTTCTACTCTCAAGTTTACTATCTCTTGTTCAATGTTAGAGCATTCATCAGATTTGTTTTCAACCCATCGTATTCAAACATTATTCAATTCTCTTATTTTCTTCTACAAGCACTTTCAATCCAACTATCTCTTGTTCAAGTTTAGAGCATTCATCAAATTTATTCTACACCATTGTATTCAAACATTCTTCATTCTCTTATTTTCTTCTATAGTCACTTTTAGTCCAATTATCTCTTGTTTTTTCTGCTCACTTACTTCTTTGTGTCTTTCCTTGAAATATTTTAATTGTTCTTTTAGCTTTTGAACACATTCATTACCCTCATCTAGATTTTTTTTCAAGTCTCTATTTTCATTTTCTTCCTTATCAATTTCTTCAATTGTAGTCTAGAGTTCTTCTTTATTATCCATCTTATTAACCCTTACGATCTTCCTCAAGCAGTTAAGCTCTACACTAAGGAACCATAGCTCTGATACCAAATGTCAAAAGGCATAGGACAACTAAGAGGGGAGGTGAATTAGTTGTTATAAAAATTCAAACTTAAAACTTCAACAATTATCAATTCCACAACCACACTATTTTGTTATTGAGTATGGACATGAAACACAAATAACAATAATTAAATCAACACAATGGACACTATATTTTTACATGGATAACCCAATGAGGGAAAAACCATGGTGAGAATTAACTCACAATATAAAGAGATAGAAAAACCAATTACAAAGGCTCACTACCTAGAAGAGGACTCACTATCCAAATACAAAGGCTCGTTGCTTATAGAAAGGACTCGTTGTCCAAATACAAAGGCTCACTACCTACAAAAAGGACTCACTATCCAAATACAAAGGATTACATCCTATAGAAAGGACTTACAATTTAAAATTTAGCTTCACAACCAAAATGAACTGAAAAGAGTGTACCTCACAAGTGTTGATACGGTTCCAGTGATTCTCAAAAGACTAACTTAACACACTTCGTCATTTTTTCTCTTCTTCACTTTCACATTCACTACTACTTCGTCAATTACTCACACTTTTTAATCTTCAACCCTGTCCAATATATATACTTGATTCATCTACAAGCATCAATTAGGTCAGCCTAATTAGATGCATTTCCTTGTTTATCAAAACATACCAACTTCTTGACTACAAGCATGCACACAATCTTTCCAAAAGGGAAATCCAAAAATCGAAAATGCTACATCATGTGGGAATGGACCTAAGATAGGTTGTACATATATCCATATAATAAAAATCGATTCACCATATCATGACCTATCCAAGAAGTCAGCTAGAAATATACTTAATTGCAAAAAGTAATCAACTAAATAATGTCAATATGCCATACGAGCATTGGAGCACAAGAGATTCCGAAAATAGATGCTTTCAGAAATGACAAACTATTTCTAAAAACTGTAAGCACAACAATCAAGCGTGGAGGATTGTAGACTATAATATGAGAGGGTGTAGCTTGAATACCAATTCCGATACTGGACCAAAATACTAGATCAATCACAACATGGTGACATCAATGACAACAAAAAAATTGTAGAGATGTCCATTGTTCTTCATTATTCGAACAAGGCTCACTTTTCTTCAACCTCAAGTGTCTGATGCAGGAGCATCCTTCGTTGCCAAGAAATATTGCATCAACCAAAATATTTGCATTCATGTTTTCTTGCATTTCAATAGTTAGCTGTCAGGACCAAGTCTGAATATTTCATTCCACATTATACTACATTGTAACATTAGAGCTCATGGAGCAGGATATATAATATTCATTGCAACATCTACATCATATCCAGAATTCAAGTGATTTGGAGATTCTAGTATGAAGTTATCACTCACAAAATATCAATTGTATTTGGACAGAGAGCATTCACTGACATGTCTTGGCTTTTCAAGTGTGCAGACCTATCTCGTGACTTGTGGAGCTCAGAAAATCATTTCATAAGGATGCACACTCATCGAGGAACCTTTGTTTTGATCCGTCATGTTTATCAAGAATCAAATGAAACATATTTTTTGGCCCAACCTTCACCTTTCATCACTTTGGCATTTGAGACCTCTTGAGGTTGATGCAAATCTTCTCTAGAGATGAGAAATAGTATAAATAAGCATTGTTTAGTGTCATTAGTGATAGAATCAGGTAGAATCAAGTAGGAAGATAGTGAGGCTGTAATAATGGCTTTGACTCACATTGTATTTCTAGGCTTAGCACCATATCATTTTGTAATCTGAAAGCCTGAGGGTAGGGCATGTTGCCAATGGATAATTGATCATTTTCCATATATTTATGTGTGATTTTTATTTCAATTCTTTGATTTTTCATTGTGTTTACTCTTGCTACAAGGTTGGATAATCCTATTCCCGGACCCTCCATTCTTGGAGCACTAGTATGGTTTTGGATGAGGTATTATTTTTAATCCCAATTTCTTAACAACTTGTTCAAAGATTAAGCTCACCTGTGATCCACTATTTATGAATGTATCAATTTTACTCTATTTTGCAATTCCTTATATGAAACAATTTTTTCCTTTTACTTTCAACAAGGATCTAATTACACTTTAAAGAAGAAGCATGTGAACTAGTACTAGCAATAGGAATGATACCTTTTATACCCACAACTATTATCTTGGTTTCATCATTGAAACCTGATCCAAGGTCCTAAATGATAGTTGCAGTCTTTTGCTTACCCTTTCAATCCTTGAACCACTTTGGTTTTTTTTTAGAATGCAATTTCCACCATTTTGCATCTTTGTGCCCTTTTGTTTTGTAGTTTGAGCAATATAACTTTTCCTCCTCTTTCTTCACAGAAACTATCTACTTCATTTCCTTCTTCCCTTTCTTACTTCCTTTCTACTTATCAAATTCCATTAAGAAACTACATGGCTATTCACCATGCTTGTTTCAATCTATGAGTGACTTGCACACTAACTTCATCAGGGCTAGTTGGATTGAACATAAGTATTGTTTGCATCAAATCCTCATGTAATCAACCAATATACTTCAACAAATTTTCTTGCATGTATAATGGAATTCCAAAATTAAAGCTCTTTTCCTAAATTCAAGTATATATTCCTATACACTTTGTCTTTTTTCTAGCCTTAATGATTACCAACTCATTACTACTTGTTGCATGTGACCTAATGGATAAAGCTATTTTTTAAGTACAACTATAAACTCAAACCAAGAAGAAATAATTTTACCATATTGACTAAGATCTTCCTAAGTTCTGCTCTCCCACCAGATTAAGGTTGTGCATCCTAGGCGAAGAGTGGCTAATTGGTTTTGAAGTATCATTAGTAAACTTCTAAATCCTCCAATAAAATTCAATCTACTTTATCCAATTATCAATTTTCTCTACCTCCAATTCTTCATTATAAGTTGGCAATCCAAATTTAACATCAAGCTTTAATAAAGGTGTATTAGATTCAGGTTGCACAAGTTTTTTATTCTTTGAAGATGAATTATTCGAAGAAGATGAAGAAGGTGAAGAAGGTGAAGCAGGTGAAGACAGAGGCTCATGAGGGTCACCACCACCTCCTAATCCTTTACCTTTGTAATATTTTGAAGAGGATTCTCCTTTCTCCTTATTCTCTTTTTTTTCTTGTACAACTCTTCCACCATCATCTTCATGTCTAGGAATGCTTTGTGAAATTGTTCTTCATTCTCAAATATTTTAGGACTGGGAGATTTTCCTTCTTTTGGTTGTTCCATGGTTTTTCTTCAAGTAAATTGCCTTCATCCAATCTCTAGATTAATTTCCTGAAGTGCACTTTCCCCTCACTTTAATTTCAACCTGGTTAACATCCACCACTTGTAACTTTTTATGTTAAACTACTCTAATACCAAGCTCGGTCTATAATTAAAAGTTTTACTAAATATTTTCACTTAACCCCAATCAGAGATTTTCCCAGTTGTAAAAAAAATTGAATGGTTATGTTTATTTAGCCATTGAAATTATAAAATTGACTTCCCTTAATCATTTACACAAATTAATGAAAACATTAATTAATTACATTAATTTTCATAATTAATAACTCAAAGAGGGAATCAAATACTAAAATAAATAAGAGAGAATAGAGAGATGATCGATACTTTGTTAACGAAGTTCACGCATATGTTCAAGCTATGTCTCTTTGTCTGCTTCTCAATGTGGGACCACTTTATTAATGATGCCAAGATTTTACCTCTTATACATCATCCAAGCTTCATAATTACATTACAATTTCTCACAATCTCTCTCAAGACCTAAAAGAAACATTCGTGACTCTTACTCTCTTTACATTCAAGGGCTAGGCTTCATTACCTTCAAAAACCCAATTACGCTGAAAGAAAATGCAATTTACAATGCCTTTATGCTTTCATTAATCTCCAAAACTTAGGGATTCCTCCTAAGTAAATTTTAATTCCTCCTCCAAAATTAAATTGATTTCCTATATAAGCCAAAAACTTTCTAAGAAGGGGTTTAAACAATATTATTTTGAACATCCCCTAATATCTCATAATTTTAAATTAAAACCCTTTAAATCATGGTTCATATTGAACTCCATCCCTTTTAAACCCTCTTTAAAAATATAAATGCATTTTAAATCTTTTTTAAAGTTTTGGGTTTAAATTTTAACCTCTATATCAAATTTTGTTGCTCGACTTGGGTTTTTAATAATAGTTTTAAATGAAACTTGTTTATATATAGGGTAAGGTCAAGCCCTCTTTTCATGAACCCGCACATACTAATAATAAGTTAATTAACAAGGGTTTCTATCTTGGCCTCTATGCATGGTGTTGTGGCTAAGTGCATCTAATGGCTTGGGTGGAGGTCAACGTTCAAACCAATTCTAAATACCACCTATTTTCCTTATATGGAACTTATTTAAACTTTAAATAGAATTGGCCATGCATACATAGCAAGGATTCAAGATGGTAAATGCGCTTAGAGGAAAGCAGGATAGGTGGTTGGGGTTCAAATCCCCCAAACCCCATATTTTGAAATATATTTTCTTAAAAGATTCACCCTGGAGTCCATGTGGCTCCAAATTATTGGGCCACATGGCTAACACATGTTGTAGGGATTCCCATGAACCCATTCCACCCTATTGCTTATTCAACCTTTTTTAGCTAGACACATGGCAGCATCTGGCTAGTCCACATCATCTGTATGGATGCCACATCATCATTTTCATTGTACCTACCATGTCAGCATGGTGACATCATGATGATATTGTTACACCCCAATTATGTAGGGTAAATGTGAATGTAATTTGTATTCTTATGGTGAATAAAATGCTCTTGCACTTTGGTATTGATGCATTATGCATGAATGTTATTTCATTTAAATATTTAGAAATACATATATGTGAAACAGATGTTTATTGAATTGATATACTAACTTTGGAGATGTATTACATATACTACATATTTTTTGAACAACTGACTACCATTTGCATGTGATAGTTAGATGCAAGTATATGTTCATTCATATAGGTGGAGGGTAAGTATCACCCAAGAGAAGATCTTGGTCGGTTAACCAGTAAACATAACCTATCCAAGCTTACACACACTCACAATAGAATGGTTGAGTCTATTCATTGTTTTTGGAATTGGTAATTCAACCTTAGTTTGATGTGTGTACATTAGTAAGGTTCTTGATTATTGTTGAATGAATGCTTGGATGATTTTTATGTGTTTGAATTTTATGGACCTTTGAGCTTCCCATTGATACATATTTATGTTAAATGTATACATGTGTATGAGTATATTTATACATTGATTCATGCATGAGAGAATAATCATATGCATGTATATGTAAGAAGAAATACTTACAAACCTACTCACATGAGGAATCAATTATATATATGTGAATATATATACACTTAACGAATATGTGTATCGACAAGAGTATGATATCTTGATATATGTGTTAACATATTAAATATGCATGTGCTTAATTGTAGAATAAAATGTATACATATATATAAGATATATACATAAATACATGTATACGTATGTATACATGAGCATAGAGGAATATGTATATATTTGTACATATATATAGTCAATATTATGTACAAAATTATTATCTTCCGTATATATGAAGTAGTGATATGTATATATTGTAGCGTATAAAAATGGATCTTTGGAAATTTTCATACTTATTTGGGTCTTTCTTGTGGATGTTGGCTTATATTTTCCTTTATTTAATATTTTAATGTGAATAACACATTCACATTAGGTCTTGGGCCCTTGTGAACTAACAAGAATTATATGATTCCTAGCAAAAGTGTTGTGAAGTGTTGTAACACACTTTCACACTGCAAAAAGGTTCACTCATCTGCCATGAGATCGATCACGAGAATTCACACCATTGTGGATTACACCATTGGTCCAGATGAGAAGTTTGTGCAGGAGACTAGGAGGAAATTTGAAGACTTCCGCGCCCAATGCAAAGAGACGTGAAGCGGCCCCCTATTCTCCAGTGTTAGACATTTCCGGTGCATCCCATTATGCATCTTGTAAATATTTCTCGACATTTTCGAATGTCATTTTGTAAAATGTAATTACACCAAGTCCAAAGATGTAATATTTTCAAAACAAATTACACTTTGACTTTGGTCAAAGTTAGGTGAGATTTCCTAAAATCGCTCACCTAACTCTCCCTGATTTTCTCAATCTCTTTCCTTATTTTGCTCATCCCTCTTTCTATATAATGTGAGGGATTTTCATTGTAATCTATCTTTTAGCCTTTTGCAACGAAGTGCTGCCCTTTTGTAAGCAAATTTGTGAAACTTTGCGTTCATGCTTTGTGAATGAGATTCGATCAATAAAGAAAAGGATTGCAAGCCAAACTTTGCGTTGGATTCGATACTTTTGTGAGTTGATCTTATTTGGTGGTGATTAGTTCGAGGAATCTGAAAGACTCTAAGTAGTCGATGTAAACTTTGTGTTACATTCGTTATTTAGATTGCATTGTATTTCTTTTATCATTGGTTGGATGATCTACAAGACTTTGTGCTTGTAATCATTCATGCTCTTGCATGTTCTGGTTGAGTGATCTACAAGACTTTGTGCTTGTAATTATTCATACTCTTGGATACTTTGTCGAAGGATCTACAAGACTTTGTGCTTGTAATCGTTCGTGCTCATTGACACTCTTGTTGGATGATCTACAAGACTTTGTGCTTGTAATTGTTCATGCTGTTTGAAGAATTGTTGCGTCTAAGAAGACTTTGTGCTTCTAACGTAGCAAACGGTACGCCTCTACGCGAGATCCAACGCTGATAAAGCCACGGAATCCACTTTGTGCCTTCATGAGCTTTCCTTTAATTTATTTGTTTGTTGTTAATTACTTGGTATCTCTACGCTTCGCTTTGACGAGATAGAGATATTGGCATTACTGCTAGTTGTTCGTTTCAAGTTATCAAGAATTCGGAACTTCCAACACATGAAGCATTGTAAACATCTTCTCTGAAAAAAGAGAGAAGGATGAATGTAACACACCCCCCCCACTCCGTGAATTTCATGTACATTTTGTAATTACTTGTGTGATTTACTATTGTTTCTCTTAGCAGTAAGAAGGGCGCCTCCCCTTTCCGAGAGGAGAGATTCACATCTCACATAGCTGTGGCTGAAGTCCAAGTTGTGTAATCTATCGAGAGCTGATTACATAATTTTCACCCAACACTGCTAAAAATAGCAGGGGTCCCACGCTGACTGCCAATAACTGCTAAAAATAGCAACTTCTGCAAGAAGTGTCCAAATAAGCCCTAACGAAAGCCAACTGATCAAGAACTGCGAACTGAAGCTGAGCCAAGCTCCAACATGACCCTCTATCCAATCTATCAGCCTACGAGGGTCGTATGATAGGCTAATCCTGTGCTCCGAGAGATGTCAACTAGAAGGGGACATGACATATGCACATCCTCATTTCCCCGTCATTCTTTTTAATGAACAATATTGATGAAGTAAAGGGACTTTAGTTGGGCGCCTAATATGCGTGATATCCAACAACTCTCTGATGGCCTTCTCTATCTCTTCCTTATGTCTTCTCAGAGACTAGTAGGGTGTAATTTCCCTGATTTCCATCTCACCAAACAAAATTAATTTAATTATTCATTTGCCTTCAAGAAGTATATTTAAAAAGCCATTTACAATATTTAGATTATTATTATAAGTGCGTTGAGGAAATTATTTTAATATTTTATAATTCACTTTATTAAAATGGGTTAATGTTTTGGTGGGATTTGACCAAGAAAAATACCTAGTTTGAAACCCTAAATTCCCTTTCATTACCAGCTTTTCACTCGCTTTGCATGATAAAGATGGTACAAAAATTTGCTTCGGAGAAGACAAATTTCAGAGGTTGTATCGATTTGGAGATATCTGGTGATAATAATTTAATATTTTTCTGTTACAAATTTTAGGATGTGTTGTTTATGTTTGCAGAAGGAAGAAATATAGAGTAAAGTATTACTTATGTTGAAGACCTGTCGAACCATCGATAATATTTGTTTCAGGCCAGTATATGGTCGATAGCTGCTGCAACGAGGGGTCCAATATTTATTTATTGGAATCATAGGAAGGATTACGAAAGTATTGCTGGGCAGGAGAATATATGTTCCCAAGCGTAGAATTTACCAACAATTTTGAGGGCAGGTTTTTGCATTTCAGTAATAAGCATGAGACATTAACCAAAATTAATAGGGCGTCTTGTTTTATGCAAAAATGAGTTCCATTAATGGGTTGATTCTTTGAGAAGAAACCATTAATAGCTAGATGTGGCCTTTTATTAGCAAATCGTGGGTTGAAGAAGGCATTGAGAAGTCTGAACGACAACAAATTAATCAATAATGGAGCAATTTAAAATGTTTTAGGAACAAATCAGGGCATCAAAGGGAGTCGCACAAATGTATTAAATTGAATCGATGCTAATGGTAGTAAACTTGCCGCCATATTACTCCCACTGCCAGCTTGGAATAGATTACCAAGCAAATTAGATTTGATGCCTTATGAATTATGGATCTTATGTAGGTGTGGGAACAAGACTCGAGGTTGTCACAATTTTTCAATCATATTCTATGTTGGGTGCTTGATTTTTGGGGAGGACTTTTTGGAAGTCACAATAGTCAAAGCTGCCAGCGTACCTCTTTAGGGAATTCCATGGGTTACCTTGGACCACTGCAGCCCACTTTCCTAGCCGTTGTACAAGAGGGGACTATTGCTGCATACTATGAAGGAGCCGTAGCAAGGAAAATAGGTGATGGGCATGGAAAATTAATACATAAGTTTCAGGTCAGAATATTGTGGTTGTTAATGAATATTTTAATCCTCAAGCTATGTAAATTTTGAGATAAATTAATTGTAACAACACTTCATAATATATTCAATACTTCCCTTCTATGTTCTTAAAATGTATGTATATCTGTGAGCTGGTTGAAATTAATGTAAGTCATGTGCACCTCTATTCATGAACTGCATTACATATTAATATGTCCTTTGAAATAAACCAGAAACAAGTTCCGAACATTAGCATGACACTTGTTTGACGAAATGCTTGTGCCAACGAGATTGGGAAATTAAAACAAATTTCCATCTAAAATTGCTTGGGAATTTTATAGTGGTATCAGAGCTGTGCATCTTGCTAGCCTGAGGGGTTAACAGTGAAAGGATAATTTCAGATTGCTTTGTTAAGTGACCAATGGTCATCTATAACAGTTACAACAGATTGTTGGTTAGTTTCATCGAGAAAGATGAAGTCTATGCAGGAGCTTTTGATAGAATTAATGCAAAATGTCCAAGACTGATAGGAATTTAACGAAGCTTCTAGAACACCCTGAATTATTAGAACCTCTTTTTGTAGAAGAAAGGAAATAAGACACTAAGGTAAATAATTTTACGAGTTCAGTGGGCGCTAAAAAGTTGGGCAAGAAACTTTATATCGTAGGAGATAAACTTGGACATTTGTCTCTGTCAAAATATGTTCTTCTCAGCTTGTTGGAGGAAGTAGTGAATTGTTTGCTTTCAGTGGATCAGTCACCTTCCCAATTGATTCAAATAGCTATGATACTAGTAGTGACTTCCTTGGGTGAGCACAGGTTGTTGAGACACAAAGATAAGGAAGTAAGACTCGCTGTTACACACTGCCTGAGTGAAATTATAAGGATTACAGCCCCTGAAGTTCCTTATAATGATGACAAAATGAGGGAGATCTTGCAATTGATCATTGAAAGTTTTTATGGTTAGGTGATATTAGAATTCCCTTCGGTAAGAGGGCTAAGGTTTTAGAATTGATGGCAAAGGTGAGATCATGTGCTATCATGATTGATTATGATTGTGATGATCTTAGTATTCAAATGTTTCATCATTTCCTAAACTCTATCAGTGAGGACCATGACAAATCTATTCCTAATTATATGAGAATCATTATGGCTTCGATTATCAATGAAAGTGATGTTTTCCCACCTATCTTATCATTGTTATTGGTTGTTCTGAAGCAAGAACAGGTTACTTCTACAACTGCTTATAACTTGGTATACAATGTTTTCAAACAATGTAAGGGGAAGTTGAAACCCTACTTTTTTAATGAAGAGTAGGTCGAAGAAGAGGGGTTCAAATCTGAAGTGGTTGATGATGAGAATGCCTTACCTCATGATGGATGTTTGATAGAACTCCATGATGGCTCCTTGGAAGCACATGCATCTATTCATGATGAGAATGTAAGGGTTCAAGATTAACTCAGGACAAAACATAACCCTCAATTTCCAAAACAATTTAATAAAAAAACATAACTATATAATGGTGGAAATAAAGAGAAATAATTAAGTAATTTTTAATTTCTTATCCAAATGGAATAACATGCATATCAATAAATCAAAAGAATCTCAGATAAGCAGTTTATCAGTATAAATGAGGATCATTTTTATTCAAAATAAATAACTTACAGGTACAACATAACTGACCAACCAAAGGATGCTTACACAAGAGAAGGATAGCTTATCCATATGTCAACCACCTAACCCTGCAAGAAAATGTTAGTGAATAGGGGTTTGCCTTGGTCAAACCCCGTTTTGGTAATCAAACCTTGAAATGAAATGAAATAAGATACATGAATGAAGAATGATCACATTATGATGTTGCAACTCACTGAAACTTTAGCCTTAAGCTCTTGCTTGATTGTGATAGCTCTTGACTTGAATACTTCATGAATCATGAAATCTTTATCACAAATGTTAACTCCAATACACACATGATACATGCATGATGATTTGGCAAGGTGGGTTATTATTACATCAATAACGGTAAGAATACTTTATGAAAAGGGTAATACTATTTAATGTTTTTAATAAACCTGATTCCTATTTCCCCATCCATTCATCTATTAAGCAAGTCCATCCCATTCAACATATTCGTTCTGTTAGACTTAATCCCTCCATTCAGCTTATCTAGATCATTCTACATATTCAATCAATTCATCTAAAGATTTATATACTTTCTTTACATGGTCCCTACTATCTAGTGGTTAATCAATACCATATTTAAGATACCATATTCCAATATTGAGTATCATTTTCCTATGTGAATAACAAGACATCACTTGCAATCTTATTGACATGCAATTGTAGATAAGGGACTATTCAAGAAACCTAATTAGATTTTCATAATGCACTATTGATAATGTTCTAGATTACAAATACTATGCTATTAAACTGTTGAACTAAGCAACAACAATAGTAAAAGCTAGAAATATAAAGAGAATTGTCGTGTATCGGCATCTAACAATTCCCAAAAGATTCAATCTTCTAAATACTAAGTTGAAATACTAAAAGTAGATGAAAAGCATAAAATAAATGTTTAAAAACAAAAATAAATGGGATAACAATTAACTCAATCCTCTTTTTCGCTACATTGTAATTCAAGTCGATTAAACAAAACACCTAATTTGAAAAATCCTTTCACCCTCTAAGGTATCATCAAGCAATCTTGCATAGTCTAAAGCCACGGCTCCACCATAACCCTTAGTTTCATTCTATTGGAGTCTAATGACATAAATAAAGCAACATGCCCAGCCCAAACAAAAAGGGTGATACTTAATGAGAATCCCCAGTTATCCTATGCTTGATCTGAGACATTCATATCTGAGAAGAGGGCTTAGTTGTACGATATGGCAGTAAGGTGCTCAGGTATTCGTGGGTCTAACAAAGAATTGCAAAGATCACAATACTGTTAACTATGGTAATGATCAACCTACTTGAACAAGTTTGTGCGATAAGGTAATATATTGTCCATTAGACATTCAATTAGATTGAATACTTAGCCTACAAGATAAGGTTGATGGTCTTTAGATGATTATTTCATCATTCAGGCAATAGAAAATCATAGAGCCAAGCAAAAGATGCCAAATATTCAGATTATAGAAATGATCAAAATTGATCTCAATTAACAACTAACAAGTTTACAGGGATAAATTTGGTATGAATTCACTTATTTGCATTGAAGAAGAAAAATAAGACACAAAGATGTACACATTACATTCATTCTGCGATGCTTAATGTAATCAAGACAAATATTGAAGAGATGATTTCAGACAATTTTGAAGTGCTATGCGAGTTTACCAGATAATGAAAAAGAAACAAAATACATAACCTAGCAAATTATTTCCAAATCCATGAAAAAAAAAATACACAGGCATAAACACAAGAAATGAATCTCGATGCCTGTAATAAACTAGCAATGCCAATTAAAGGATAGTAAAATCTTACCTCCAAACCCGTACACCATCTACCTAGCAACATAAAATTGTTCAACATGCCCAACTCTCTTTTTACTATTTGTGAGGCCGATTACGATTTTGTATCAATTCGTTCCAACATCGTGCCTCCTCTGTGAGCAGTCCTACCTTTCTTCGCAGAATCCAAAATAGAAATGTCCTCCAAATGCATGCTATGAGACCCTTCTGATAACATTATCACAGGTAGACTTGCCTCTCTATCTACAAACAATGGAGGAGTGCCGGATATATACGTTGAGAGTATTGGCGACTGACGAAAGCACTGAGTTATGAGATATGTGTGATGCAAGCCGTCAGCGATGACCAAGATCACATTTCTCCTTCCTTGAAGAGAAAGGAGAACCAAACAATTCAAAGGGCAAGGCGCTTGCCACTGTTACACACACGGAGCTTGACAGACAGCCTATCACAGAGCCAGTTCAGAGATCAGCTCAGAGCCCGCCAGTACCTGAGGTTCAGCCTCAAGTTCCTACACCAATTCCAGAGCAGTCACCTACCCCAATTCACATTGAATTGGATTTAGACTCTCCACCTCTCAGTGGGTCTTCTACACACTCACTCTCATTAATACCTCCTGTCGCTAGTGCAGACCCTTCTAGTAGCATTAGCCGAGACCAATCTTGGATCGAAGCTCAGCTAGGAAGGAAGAGGAGGCAGCCATCCTATGTTCTTAATCATTCTGATTTCGATGACATTTATCAGGATGCGCCAGATAAGAGAGTCAAGAACATGGTTCACCTAAGCGAAACAAACATGGAGATTGTCATTGAGACGCCATACCTCCAGGGAAAGAACTTGGTGAGTTGGAATCTCAGGATTTTGAAGTTATCGAGAGTCAACCTTGAGTCGGCAGCACGCTAGACTTCGGTTGATCTTTAAGTTACTCTACGAGATAGTGTCGAGGGATAGAATCTGAAGAGCGGAGAAGATAAGGCAGCCCCTCAAGGCTGAAATCAGACAACCGTCATTACATTTCTAGCCTTGTGCATAGACCCGATGCCATTAACACACTCCCACCGATGCTTGAGCCTCCAACAGAGCAAAGTCAACTTAATCACTTAGTTGCATATGGCAAGCGTTTGGAAGAATGGGAGGAGGAGTTCGTTGCTAGAGGCCGTGCTATGCTTACAGAGTTATATCAGTTGCGGTACAATGTCACGAGCTCTGTCCGTCTTCAGGATGAGGAACGGGATATGGCAATTAACAAACCCAGAGATGAGATTATGATTGCTCACCTGAGTGTGGCTTATGATGCAGTCACAGATGTAGAGGATAGAGAAGCTATCTACTCTTGGAAAACACAATTGGTTTTCAGAGCAAAGATAGAGGACACTTTAGCATCAGAGTTGGCTGAGAGTAGAGAGCACGTCACTAGTGCACTCCGTTTTGTGAGGACTCTAGTATCTCGCTTACGTGCCGATTACCAGATCGAGGTGGTGCCCGTGCCTTACCAGATTGATCAGAACGCTTCAGGCACTCATTCGCCTACCATTTTCCGTGGGGAGTCGTTGGCTGTAAGATTACTTTCGGCTTACGGTCATGTCAGAAGTGTTAAACGAAGGCAACAAGAAGCGAGGGGAACTTGATCTCGAGATCACAGCGGTGGTGAGGACATGCTGCATCGACATAGCATTCTTCGACAGAGTCTCATAGCTCCAGATAGTGATACAGTCAACAATCTCGTTGAGGGATTGATTGCTCGAGATCACACATAGTAAACTTCAGTTCCCACCTCTCAGGATAGACATTACACACACGAGTTGAACTTGGTGTTACCCTTTCAAGTTAACTCGATGTTGTCATCACTTGTATATCTATTCTGAGATTTGCCTTATTTACTTGGAGTTTCTTTTAGGGTTTTACGTTAATTGATGGTAGTCTTCCAGTTAACTCGCTTTCAATAAGGACGTGCATGCTCGCACAATTGTCCATTTTTAGATTAGATGTTTCGGTTAACTGATGGTAGTTTTCCAGTTGACTGTATAGTTTACTTCATGTTGGCGAAAATCTAACACCTCTCCGAGTGCTGTTTTGTACGACAGCTATGTACACTACGCAATGAGTGCTCTTCAAATTAGGAGGGAAGCTCCCTCGCTGTGCTGGAATGCATGGAAAAGAAAAGTAATCTAAATCCTATCTTTTTGTTCTCAGCTGGAAGAGGCACAAGGTTAAGAAAACCAAGAACGTTGCAGCTAAGGATTTTCTGGTTTCGCATATCATTAACTACAACTAAGCTAACTACTTTAAATCTATCCGGTTTCCTCAAGAAAACAGAGCATGAAATGGAGCAGGGTTGACTATCGGACGATAAACGAGTTTAGATTCTCTACTTGAAGGCAAGGTGGCATCTATCAGCTCAATCTAGACAAGTTTATTGGGCACAAAACAGATTTAAGAATTTACCATGACAATCTTATGAAACCCTATGTGGCATAACACTTGATCAAAATAGTAAAGACTTACAAAACAGATTTATCATCACAATCTCACGAAACCCTATGTGGCATAACACTTGATCATAATGATAAAAGATTCACAAAACAGATTTATCATCACAACCTCTTGAAACCCTATGTGGCATAACAATTGATCACAATGGTAAAGATACACAAAACAGATTTATCATCACAATCTCTTGAAACCCTATGTGGCATAACAATTGATCATAATGGTAAAGTTGCACAAAACAGAAAGAATTCACCATTACAATTGCATGAAACCCTATGTGGCATAACAATTAATCGTAATAGCGAAGACACATGAACAAATACCAAAAGAGGAATATTGAGGGCAAGGTAGGCGCAACATATATTTCTCTCTCCAGCAAAAATTATTTACAAATGAGCAAAAGCTCTTATTTATATACATCAAGGTGTAGGGAACCCTAAAATCACCTTGAGTCATCTACAGTTCTTGCAATGCATGCAAGTTATGCGCCAAACCCTAATTAAGTAAACTATACAGTCAAATGGGAAACTACCATCAGTTAACCGAAACATCTAATCTAAAAATGGACATTTGTGCGAGCATGCACGTCCTTATTGAAAGCAAGTTAACTAGAAGACTACCATCAGTTAACGAAAAACCCTAAATAAAACTCCAAGTGTGTAAGGCGAATCTTAGAATAGATATGCATGTGACGACAACCTCGAGTTAACTTGAAAGGGTAACACCAAGTTCAACTCGTGTGTGTAATGTCTATCCTGAGAGTTGGGAACTGAAGTTTACTGTTCGTGATCTCGAACAATCAACCCCTCAACGAGGCTGTCAACTGCATCAGCATCTGAATGTTAGCAACTTGAGCAATCTTGGCAATCTTTGCACACTCAAACTAGCATTTCACTGACTGGTAACTTTGGCGGCTCCATAACTGAAGTGATGGACATTATCTCTTCTGCAGCTTGATACAAATCGGTCTCAGCTTTTCTAACGAAATCATGAATTAAGACCGATTTGGTCTTGAATTCAGTCTGTGTGTACTGTACTCTGAAAAACTCGCCTATTGACTGTGAACTTGACTATGTTCTGACAAGATTTCTGGAAAACTAAAAATAGTCTGTTGAGGCTAAAAAAAGCCTATCGAAAGTCAATTTTCAGCAAAAAATCTGAGATATGGGTTTTGTCCAGAAAAAGATTCTAAGACAACCCAGAATGTCAGATTTGCGAAAATTCAACTTGTACTCGACCATGCAAAGAGTTTTCAGTTGATAAAATTAGAAACTCGAGAAAGTTGTACGAAAATGATCCAGATGTTTGAACTTGTCGAATTTGCCAATTTCAGGAACATGCGAATTGAGATTTGAGAGAAAACTAAGAATCAAGGAGGAAAAAGACGTTTTTTATATGCTCTTTCTTCTGTGAAAATCGCCCCTGTTCTTCAAATTTGTTGATGAATGTGAACTAAAACCTGCAAAAGAATAAGTTTGAAGAAAGCGCCCCTGCAAGTGGATGAAGAATTTGCCTTTGCTTTGCCAGAATTCGCCTTTGCTTTGGAAACCACGAATTTCCTTTGAAGATGTGCGCCTTGCCTTCTTGAAGAAATACGAACTTCTCTTGAAATTTGCTTTGAAAATTGATAAAATTCGATTTCCTTTGAAGATATAAATTTGCTTTGCAAATTGCGAATTTCTCTTAAGAAAAATACGAACTTCTGAAAACTTGATGAATAATAAATGAAGGTGCCACACTTTAAATAAGAAGAAATTCGCATGAATTGAGCAACTGCAAGAATTCAAAACCCTGACAAGAATAGAAGATCTCTGATTGGCCCCTTTTAGTTCCACTGCCACTGACTGGAAATTCGAATAATAAAATATTCATCATGCAAATAGCAAAAGGCGCCAAAAATAGAAATTCGCCATCTAATGCTAAAATTGCAAAAATATTTTGAACTTCAGTTGACAATTCGAATGAAGTCTTAGGATTCACCGTCGGGCTTCACCGATTCCGAAAAGTCATCTCTTGAGCTCATAGGCGTCCAATTGCTCAAGATACTTCACTTTTTATTAACTTCCTCTTTTATAGCTGACAGCAAAGTGACGACTGGCCAACTTCAACACTGATTTCCGGATAACCGGGTGATGCTGAGACTGAACTGGAGAATTCATCGGAAAGCCTACTGAACAAAGGAAGAAATGTCTGTTGGGAGACACTACTGCAAAATCCATCGTTTAACCCCCTGAAAAATTAGGCGCCCCTGATTAAATTGCTTTACGGGTTCCAGACTTGGCCATTTTCCTAAACTGCCATCTGACACTTCAAACGGCTGCTGACGGTGAATGGTGAACCCTGCTGATATGAAACGAAGCTCACTGCATGACTGGAGATATTCTGCATCCAACGACTGTATGCACGACACCTGAAAGCTGTGTTAAGGGCCTCAAATGTAAAAGCGCCCCTGGCTCTTAGTTGCATTGGTGTCATTTTGTCAAAAGTCGAACTTTCATCCAAGTACCCTACTTTGACCTCTGACATCTGGAGCTGGGATGACCCGATTCAGGCACTATCTGTTTTAACGGACAGCCAGAAGGGCCCACAAGAGAAGTCTCTGGAGGTGACGAAGCAAGAAAACTGCTTCTAAGACCTCAAAAACTCCAGTGCGTATTTTAATTAAAATTACCGCTCCAGACTTGGCCATTTTCTAGATATCTTCACTTTGTAGTATTACACCAAAGACCTCGCACGCACGAGCGACTGCCAAATCCTGAAGGCTGACGGCTAGGCTCGTTGAATAGATAAAATGATTATGCTCAAAAGCCGTGAAGACTTCGAACGCGAACGAACTCATCTGATAGGCCTAAAGGCTAGGCGACTCTAGACTGTAGAAATACACTGTAAATTGTATGTTGGTCCGCCCGTGAAATTACGTGCTTGGTAAAACTTCCGCCACGATCACCTGGAACGTCGGATCGACAAGCAGGATGATGCATCGCGGAGCTAGGCTAGAGTAGTACTGATGTTAGGAAGACTTCGTCTGCAAATTTTGGCATTTGAAGGGTCCTTTAAACCGGCGCCCTTGGGCTGTACTTGCACTGGGAACAAATGGAGAAGCTCAGAAACGTGAAAACTCCATTATAAGCTGATCTTCAGACAACTGCTGCCGGAGTTCTGAAACTCGGATGACTGCGTTTGATATCTCGTTGGATAAGCAGACTAATTGTGAACAAATTGAATGTATCAGCTATCAGAAATGCCAAGATTTACCCCCTCCTTAAGATGGGCGCCCTCAGGCTATAGTTGCACTTTTGCCTGAAAAGAACAATTTTCTCACATCTGGAACTTTGGAAATTTCATCTTCTGTCGCCAGTTGCCGAAGCTGTGGGTCTCGGAAAGCTACGCTGGATAGCTTATCGGATAGCTAGACCGATTTTGAAGAGATTGACTGGATGCTTGAACGTTTTTAGCAAAATCTTAACCTTCAAAAAGTTGGGCGCCCGTGGGCTATAGTTGCGCTTTTGTGCTTTTTCCTGAGAAATCTTCATAAATTAATCACTGAAAACTCTGTCTCGATCACTGGAAAGACCATATGCAACATGAAATGCTGTCGTGAGATGATCCTCCATCGTGAAAAGCTCCATTTTGAGTCTCTGCTTTAGGTTCTATTAAATAAAACTGACTTTGACTGACAAAATATTGACAAAAACTCCATGCTTGATATTGCCCAAAACTGTGTTTTACCTCATTTTAGCAAGATTTAGACTAATTTATGCAAAACGCCTTGATGAAGCAAAAAAAATTTGGTTTGGGTACAACACTTCATTAGGGCTTAGCAGCAACACTTGCATGCATTGCAAGAACTGTAGATGACTCAAAGGTGATTTTAGGGTTCCCTACACCTTGATGTATATAAATAAGAGCTTTTGCTCATTTGTAAATAACTTCTGCTTGAGAGAGAAATATATGCTGCGCCTACCTTGCCCTCAATATTGCTCTGTAGGTATTTGTTCATGTGTCTTCGCTATTACGATTAATTGTTATGCCACATAGGGTTTCAAGAGATTGTAATGGTGGATTCTTTCCATAGTTTAGATAAATCTGTTTTGAACATCTTTACCATTGTGATCAATTGTTATGCCACAGAGGGTTTCAAGAGATTGTGATGATAAATCTGTTTTGTGTATCTTTACCATTGTGATCAATTGTTATGCCACATAGGGTTTCGAGAAATTACGGTGATAAATCTGTTTTGTGAGTCTTTATCATTATAATCAAGGGTTATGCCACATAGGGTTTCGTGAGATTGTGATGATAAATCTGTTTTGTGAAGTCTTTACTATTTTGATCAAGTGTTATGCCACATAGGGTTTCATAAGATTGTCATGGTAAATTCTTAAATCTGTTTTGTGCCCAATAAGCTTGTTTAGATTGAGATGATAGTTGCGCCACCTTGCCTTCAAGTAGAGAATGTAAACTCGTTTATCGTCCGATAGTCAAAACCTTGCTCCGTTTCCTCATGCTCTGTTTTCTTGAGGAGATTGGATAGATTAAGTTTAGTTGTAGTTAGTGGATCTACAAAACCAGAAAATACTCAGCTGCAACGTATAAGTTCTTTCAAGAAAGCCTTGTGCCTCTACAGCTGAAACAAAAAGACAGGACATAGTTTAGCTTATTTCCCTTTGCAAGTATTTTTGTCAAAGCACAACGAGGGAGCTTCCCCTACTAATTTGAAGAGCACTCATTGCGTTGTGTACATAGGCTGTTCATAACAACTTCTACTCCAGAGGTGTTAGTTGTTACGCCAACAGAAGAATCCAATTAAGAATAGAGGCTTAAGTAAATTTGCAAGAGATTTAAATTAGGATATGTGAAGGGATATAACTCCAGATCTGAAAAGTTGTGACCCTTCAAATATGAAAGACTATAACTCCCTCAACAATAAGGTAAAAAGGGGGAACCATTCCTTGTAAAGAAACTATCAGTAGGAAATAAGTCTAACAATCAACTTGGGAGTAAGGTATAATTATCAAGGGTAATTATAAAGGGTGGTGGTTCCTTCAAGAAATGAATATAAGGGATGAATCAATTCATTAACATTCGATAAGCGCTCATTATTCATCTATCCCTCAAGAAATCAAGCAATCATCACCCATCAAGAAATCAAACAATCAAAATTATCGAAAGATTTCCCAAGGCAACAACACAATTATTCTAACAAAGAGTAATTGGTGCAATCAAGTCCATACCACTTTTTAACCTACAAAATGGATCTAGTGAGGTTTACCTTGTGGACCAAAATTACTCCTATATGTAATATCTAGAATAGATCATTTCATCTAAGGGTCTTTCTCTCTTGAGCTTTTTCTTGAAGTAGCTCTACATTCATAAAACTTGACACAAATCAAGCTACATAAGCCTATGCTAAGTTACATTATGGGTACATAACCCACAAATCCTAGGATCATTCTCACCTTTCAAACCTTGGATAAATTGATATGATTTAATAAATCAGGTACTTTCTCAAGATATGAAATTTTTTGGTAATAAACATGGAGAGATGATAAAGAAGAGTGATTCCAAAAGGGTCGCTATTTTTAGAATATTCATTGCATGAAATATGGCGAATTCCTTATTACTAACTTTAGTTATCAAAAGGGACGCCTTAGTTCAAATTTGTGAATCTAAAGCAAGTATGAAGATGGCGAACTTGATATGAATTGCTAACTGAAGTCAAAGTCACATGAAGTGGTTAACTGAAGACTGAAAAGGGAAACCCTAATGCATGGCGATTTATTTAGCATATTTGAGTTTCAGTTAACTGGAATGAAGTCCAATCAGAAGCCTAGCGCACTTTTCATGGATTCTTTGCCTTGTGCGAATTTCCTAGATGAAAATCTATATATTTCAGCAATGGCGTCCATTATTTCATCATCTTTAGCTTCGAAGTTCATATTCTTCTTGAGCGACCAGCAAGCTAAAGGTGCTACAGGTGTCCGAATTCAGCGTTCTTCATAGCAACGAGTTTAGATTGTTCAGAGGAAGGCGATTCTAGACTTTATTTTCACTTTGCATGCAGGTTTCATCAAGTTCCAAGGAAGAAGTTGGCGGATTTTTCAGAAGCAGACAAGCAAAACTTTCTATCTTCTGTCTTATTTCTTCTATTTCTCACCTTAGGTACTTTCTTCGCATGTCAAAGAAATTCAACACATATTCAGAATTTGATCATCTGGGTTCGCATATTTCAGCATTTGCAGCAAAACCCACTTATTAGATTTTTTCGAGGAAATCGCCCCGTAGCCTTCATTCTGAAGTTCTGTGCTTTTTTCCGAGAATTTCTTTGCATGTGGGCTTGAAACACATTTTTTCGAGAATTCAGCTATCTGGGTTTGTTCAGAATTCCATTGTGCACAAAACCCATGTTCCAGAAAAACTTCGAAAATTTCTTCCATCAGAAGCTATTTTTAGCCTTGTCCAGAGGTTTTCAGTTTTTCTAGAAAGTTCTTCAAGTATATTCGACTTTACAGTCAAAAGTCCTCATTTTCAAAATGCAGTTCAATCTCATTGATTACAAGGTGAAATCGGCTCTTGCACATAATTTCATCAAGACTTCAGATACGAACCTGAATCATGTTTATCCAGTGGTTAATCTGAGCAGTCTGGAGGGTGTTAGCAGCAATTCGTTGAGGAATCTTAAGCGTTCCGGGTTGCTGGTAGCGGCATCCATTCCTGTTACTATTTTCAATCTTGAGTTCGTTCTTGCTTGCATCAAGCATTATGACTCATCTTCACGTCAAATCAGATCAGTTGACGGGAGGGTTGTTTGTAGTCTCAAACCAAAGGATATAGAGAAATGTTTTGCTATTCCTCCTCGTTCAAATAACTTTACTGTGGTTCTTGAAGCTTGTGAGAAGATATGGGATGCTGATCAACAACGTTCGCAGAGGAAGGTGGCTCAGAAGTGGCTGAAAGTTCAAAAGACTAACATGCCTAAGAAGGTTGGTCATGGTGAATTCAAAGACGAAGTTGCTGTTCTGATAACTTCACTCAACCGAGTTACCGGTCAAACAAATGCTAGCACTTTCCGTTCATGGATGTTTTACCTAATTACCAGAATTCTTGATGGTACAGAGCATTTTGACTGGGCTATGTTGATTAGTGATTGCTTACATCAGCAAATTACTAACTTTCTCAAGTATCATGAGTTTCATATGATATCCTACTTGGTCTACTTGGTTGCATTTCAAGGTAGCTACAGGCTTCTAAAACTAATGGCACTCTCGGTGTTCAGCGTGTTCATGAGTATTATCCTCAATTGGAGTTTTCTCAATCCGAGCAAGACTTCCGAGCAGTGAATGATCACTTTTCCATGAGAACCGTAAGAGATCTTGATGAGATGCACATTCGTATTTGCCGAGGCCAAATCAGCGATGGAGACTTGGGCGGATTGGTTTATCCAGTTCCCTACTTTCACATACATCCGGGTTTATGGATATGTTGGAGAGCCCCTGATGTTGCCAAGGTATCCGTCAGACAAGATTATCTTTATGGAGTTCCTCAGATAGATGCAGCATGTCCATTTCTTTCTTCGTAGTCGTCATAAGACTGCGGCTAATTTTCCATTCACATTGGGAATTTTCACATGCAATGCGGCAACAGATGCTAGGTTTATGTCTACCGAGATAGAAAGGTTCAAACTCAAGACTTATACTGAGAGGCGTTCCTATGATCCTCTCGGTCATTATGCAAATCGGTTAGAGCGAGGGATTACACATACGCCAGCACTTGAAGATTTCTGGGCTAATTGTGAAGATGAATTCGAGGTTCGTCGTCGTCACTATTGTAGACTCACTATCGGTCAGCTCTCTGATTACCTATCAGAAGACGTTGATGGTCTATCGGATGATGATGGAGAAGTTCTTCTCAATTCATATGTCAAAGATCAAGTTGCTCGGCAGCCACTTCGCTCACCTGATTGGTATGCTAAGGAGAATACTTCTATTGAGGAGGTTTCCAGATCAGTTATCAAGACTAGCAAGTTATTCTTGGAAAGCAAACGGAAGCGAAAGTCAGTTCCTGTAGCAGAGCCGCCAAAGGATTTCTCTTCGTTGCCTTCTACTTCTAGGGCAAGACCCAGAGTCAAGGCCATTATAATACCTCCTGAAGGGGTTAGACTCAGTGGAAACACAGGGAAGAGAGGTACTGGTAAGAGAAAGCAGAAACAAGTTGAGAATGTTCTTGAGGTCCCAGTAGAGACAGTCATTCAAGCTGAACCTCATTTTTCACCTCCTAGTTCGCCTCATGTACAACCTATTGACATAGATTTTGAGCCTGAGACACCAATTCAAGCTGGATCGGAGACACCTGAACCACCACAAGTTGATACATCAGGGACAGTCTCTCCTTGAATTGAAAATATTGTTCAGTCTTGTTGGCTCGAGAAGTCTTTGGGAAGACAGAGGCGTGAACCATCATACAACCTTGATTTATTTGAGTTCGGTGAACCTTATCAGAAAAGATCAAACAAGAAAATAAAGAAACAAGTGCATATCGAGAAAACTCCAGAATCAGAGATTGTTATCGAAGTTGCCGTTCCTCTAGAGGGTAAAAGCTTGGATGAAGTTGAAGTTGGTGACTTTACATTCACTTAGGCAAATCTTGGCAGGACCACTCGAGAGACAGATGTGACTCTTCTTAAGATCGTCACTAATAATCTTGAAGAGCGAATCACAAAGGATGGAGAAGATAAGGCCTTACTCAAGGTTGAAAATAGTCAACTTCGTCAGTACATTTCTGATCTTGTTCATGGAAATTCGAGTAGAGCACCTATTCTTCCTCAGCATACACCTGCAGAACAACGAAAACTGGATCAGTTAGTCAGTCATGGCAGACTTTTGGACAACTGGATTGAAGGTTTAGTTGCTGCTGGTCGGCGTCTTCTTGCAGATATGTATTAGTTGAGGAGTGATGCACATAAACTCTGTCAGAGTATTCAGTTGCTTGAGATTGCGGTTGCAGAGAGTTTGGCAAAGGATCGTGTTCTAGTATTTCAGTTGTCAGTTGCATGCGACGCCTTGGAGATGGTCGAGGATCAAGACAAAGTTTTTACTTGGAGAGAGCAACACCTTCTCAGGATGGAAATATGTGAGAAGATTTCTACCAAGTTGTTTTCACTCAAGGATGATGTGGTTGGAGTACTTGCACTTGTCAGCGGTTTCGTTGTTCAGATTCCGTGTCATTATCTTCTTGAAGATGGCACGTATGTTGAGTTGGACAAAGTACAAGTAGAGTTCGAGAAGCTGATTCGTGACAGCCTTGAAGGAGAACCAATGGCGCCTAAATTAGAGAATATTTTAGTGATTGCAGCCAGTTTCAGGAAGGCGACTGAAGAATGTAAAGATGGCATGCACACGATTACAGAAAGTGGCAGAGAACTGAAGAGACAGACTGTTGTTTTGAGCAGTGTCAAAGTGCCAGATGACAAAGAAATCGATGAGTTCTTGGTTGAAGTGTTAGATCGAGTTGACATGGAGTGATCTGTCAGTTGGAACCTGCAGTTAATTTCGAGGATTGAGTCATGAGCGGCAGTTAACTCGACTTTCAGTCTTGAGTTTACTTGCTGACTTATCACATGCTTATCTCATCCTTGGAATTATCATCACAGGAGTTAGGGTTAGGGTTTCCAGTTAACTGAAGGTAGTGTCCAGTTAACTTTGCTTTAAATAAGGACGTGCATGCTTGCACATTGTCCATTTAGGTTAAATGTCTTGGTTAACTGATGGTAGCTTTCCAGTTAACTGTATAGTTTACTTCATTAGGGTTTAATAATAAATCTTGCATGCATTTGCAAGACTGTAGTTAACACAAGGTGATTTTAGGGTTCCCTACACCTTGATGTATATAAATAAGAGCTTTTGCTCATTTGTAATTAACTTTTGCTTGAGAGAGAAATATATGCTGCGCCTACCTTGCCCTCAATATTGCTCTTTTGGTATTTGTTCATGCGTCTTTACTATTGCAATTAATTGTTATGCCACATAGGGTTTCATGCGATTGTGATAGTGAATTCTTTCCATAGTTTAGATAAATCTGTTTTGTGCATCTTTATCATTACGATCAATTGTTATGCCACATAGGGTTTCATGCAATTGTGATGATAAATCTGTTTTGTGAACTTTTACCGTTATGATCAAGTGTTATGCCACATAGGGTTTCATAAGATTGTGATGATAAATCTGTTTTGTGAAGTCTTTACTATTATAATCAAGTGTTATGCCACATAGGGTTTCATAACATTGTCATGGTAAATTCTTAAATCTGTTTTGTGCCTAATAAACTTGTTCAGATTGAGATAATAGTTGTGCCACCTTGCGTTCAAGTAGAGAATCTGAATCCATTTATCGTCTGATAGTCATAACATTGCTCCGTTTCCTCATTCTCTGTTTTCTTGAGGGAACTGGATAGAATTTAAGTTATTAAGTTTAGTTGTAGTTAGTGAATTTGCGAAACCAGAGAAAATTCTCAGCTGCAACGTATTAGTTTTCGAGAAAGCCTTGTACCTCTACAGCTGAAACAAAAAGACAGGATTTAGTTTAGTTTATTTCCATTTGCAAGTATTTTTGTCAAGCACAACGAGGGAGCTTCCCCTCCTAATTTGAAGAGCACTCATTGCGTAGTGTGCATAGCTGTCCGTACCAACTCTTACTCCAGAGGTGCTAGTTGTTACGCCAACAAACATATAACATTTATGTTCAACATTCTTTGTCAATACTCAATACGCATTGAAAATTCAGAATTAACATACATGAATCATGATACAACCTCCAAGTTATAATTTATAAACTTATATCAAATTACATAAGGTTATTTCCAGCTCACAAATTGGGTGAACATTTTTGATTACAATGAAGATTGGTTCACCTAGGTTATTGATTACTTGGCACAAAACAATAATGAATAGTTGAGGTGTCTAAAGGTAGAATTATTGTAGTTTGGTGGGAGTGTGGACTACTGGAAGTAAATTCAATGTTGGTGTATTGTCTAATATGGATTTGAGTAGTTAAATGTTGGGACAATTGCTGCAGTCAAGGAGTTTTGGGCATCAAATTATCTTAATATTCAGCCTATTTCCAATTTTGAAGAGTTGTTTAAAAAAGTCAAAATCCTAAGTCATTGTCTCTAAAACCTATTAGTGGACAACAAGCAAATAAATTAAAGTTTACACACTTTGAAATATCCCTTGCTAGATATAACCCAAAAACTCAGTTTTGAACATTTGACATTTTGTTAAATGGTTGACATGTAATCTGGTCTGAGACTGATTTCTGAGTGTGTATGTGTTATTTGAAGCCTTGTTGGAGTGCTTAATGTTGCCAAATTAAGAAGAACACGTATAGAAATGATAAACAAAGATTGCATAAACATATAACATGAATTCCACTTCAAAAGTTGCCTTCATTCAATCTATATCAGGTCTGATTTACAATAATATCAGGTCTGATATAAAGTTATCAGAGCTATAACAGCACTATTACAACCCATACAAATGAAAGATTTATATTCCCAACATGTCGAGAACATACCCGATGATAGTTTGATGGTTTCCTTTGACAATATAGCTCCCAAATAAATTTGATGTGGCTGATCTAGACCTTGAAACAAGACCAATATGAACTTCAGTAACCAGCTACAAGCATGTCAACAATGGCCGAACTGAATTTTCTCCTTAGTGGTTTGAAATCCCTAATTTCTAGCCAGGGTTTGATTGAAAATAACACCCAAATAGTACGGCCAGCTGGTGAATGCACTGAAATGATGATATCTACTGATAAGAAGCCCCAATCTGCAATTATATTCTGATAATTCACTGCTGCAATCGATTCTAAATGCAGATTAACTTGTGATGAAGACCAATGATGCCCAAATGGAAACCCTAGGTAGATTTTACCTGTTTTGTGAATTGGGTTTTCGTCCAATTCACTATCCTCCAAGGGATTTCGTCCTCGGAAGACCCGGATGCTGCTGAAACCCTCTTCTAGAGCTCAAACCTGCAATTTGCTTTTGTCAAAATGAGAATAGAATGCCCAAAAATGAGCCCACATATTGCTTTATAACCTCCCATGAACTTTTTTAATAAAAGTCAATAAAATAATTTACTTGAGGGTCTTTCCTCATCAAAAGAAAAGGCCAGTTTTTAAAAACAACTTTGAGTTACTAGGATGGGGGCACTTTGTTAGTTTTATGATCAAATTAGAGACACATAATTTAATTCAAAATAATCACACAATAACACAACAGATACCTGTTGTGACCTTTTCACATATCGCCCCATTCAGATGGGGACCCCCTAAATTTTTGCTCCATTCCGGTCTTTTGGCTTGGGTTTTTTTTCTCTCTCTCCCGCTCTGTCTCTTTTCTGATGTCCGCCTTTCGAGGGGTTGCGCCCGTCAGTGAATTTAAGTGTGAAACTGACCAAGTCTAAAATTAGGGTTTCATCGTTTCTGGTCAGTCCAAGGTCAAGTAAAGTGAGTAAATTGAAAATTGAACTTAACGTTGTTGTCAGTAGGCATCCAGCAGGCTCTCAACAAGTTTTCATCGAATTCCAAGGTACTTACTATTTTTAGTAAGTGTGAAATTATGGGCATTCGTCAACATTTTTGAGATTCCAACATCCGACATTGAGCGCATCGGCGCTTGGTGCAAAATTTGAGCAAAAAGCAGGCAACTTACTATTTTTAGTAGTGGTTTCCGGCATGAATTTAGGGTCCGATCGAGTTTTTCTTTGCATGTTGGCATATTCCTTCGGGTTTTTGAGACCTTGCGATGATATAACATGCAAGACGAGACGACCACTTTCAGAATTCAGCCTTCCGAGGCTATTTTTAGGGTTTGCATGTCGAGGTTTCTTTTGCATGTCGGGTGAATCCTGATGGGTTTTTTGAGAGCTTCGCGATGGTGTGACATGCAAACGAGGATTCTCACTCAGTAAGGAACTTGCTATTTTTAGCAGGTATGTCCCGGCAGCCGCTTCCCAGCAGTTCAGATTCACGAGCTGATCGCAGTGCCGCAGAAACAAAGGCAAACAGAGTTCATTTGGTATGCATGTGAAGCGAATTAGGGTTTCCAACTTCGGAGCCTAAAAATAGGCGTAAAAGGTCAAAATTTTCAAAAACCGGTGTAAACCACCGCGATCAGCGTCCTTCAGGCTATCTGCTGGTGAAATTTCGAGTCAAACGGAGCACTTACTATTTATAGTAAGTCAATTTGGAAACTAGCTAAAAATAGTAAATCCAGTGCATGCGTCAGTGTCAGCCAGCAGGACACGTGGTGAGGAACGCCTCATTCAAATTTCAACTCGATCGGAGCATGGGAGCTATCAAAAACATGAGGTTACTATTTATAGTAAACCACCTTCAGAAACAGGCTATAAATAGCAGGTCAGCTAAAAATGGCAGTGTCGACAGGACAATGAAGCTATGAGGATGCTACGTTCAAAATTTCAAGTTGATCCGAGCTTCAGAAGTGCAAATTTAGAGGGCTTACTATAAATAGCAGGGTATGAAATACTGGCAGAGAACAAGAAAATTTGTCTAAGTCTGGAACTTCGTCCAGCAGGCTTGGCAAAATGCGCCCAGCTAGTAAGGAAGCGTAAAAAAATTCTAAGTATGGCGTTCATCCTGCTCAAGGGTAAAATGCGCCCAAGGCACCAGAAGTCAAAGAAAGTCAACAATCTTCGTCCTGCTCAGGGGTCCAAATGCGCCCAAAAGAAGAAGGAAAGCTCAGGAGGTTTGAAAATTTTTCTAAGGCATGAAAGAAATCCGCCTCCACATCAAAAATGCGCCATCCTTCACACAGGGTAAAATGCGCCCAAGGCAAGGAAGGTCAAAGTAGTCAAACGTTTTCATCCCTCACCCTAGGCAAAATGTGCCCAAACTAGGCCATGTGAAGACAAAAAAAATGGAACGTGAAGAGTCACCCAAGAACGTTGGAGAAAGTTCATCCACCAGCAAGGGTAAAATGCGCCCAAGGTTGCAAGGAGTCAACAAAGTCAAAGTTTTTATCCTTCATCACATGCAAAATGCGCCCAGCTTGCAAACTCGTCCTCCTCACCCTCCTAAATGCACCCAAATGAGCTCATATGAAGACAAAAATGGGAAGTTGAAAGGTCATCCTTCACACACATAGAAATGCGCCCATGTTTAGGTGTAAAAAGTAAGTGCAAGTGGTAAATAAGGCGAAAGATGCTCCAAGGCGTGGTGAACACAGGATAAATGCTAGGCGTGCCAAGGGTGGAGAGTGTTGCAAGGTGTTGCCTAGGCGTGATTTTAAAGTTCCTCTTCAAATGCTATATGCGCCTAGGGAGATGGGAGTCATAAGGTGTTAAAATATTTTCTAAGGCATGTTGAAGGCGTGATTTTCTTCAAGTATGATGTACGCCTAAGGTGGTGAAGTGTTAGAAAATTTTCTAAAGGCGTGGTGTGTGTTGGAAAATATTTGAAGGTGGTGGAAATAAAATGGCAAGTGCTAGGCGCCTCAAGTAAAAGTGAAATATTTTCTAAGGGTTGGAGAAGTTGCCTAGGTGTTGGGTTTTTAAATGAATATTTTCAAGTGTGAAGTGTGAAGTGTGAAATCAAAATTGCTAAGGCGTGATTTTTCCTTAAGTGCTAGGCGCCTCAAGTAAAACAAAATAGAATATTTTCTAAGTGTGAGAAAATTTGCCAAAGGAGTGTGAAATGCAAATGAAGTAAGAAATAAAAGTGTGCTTGACGAATAAATTTTTTTTATGAAGAAGATGATACTTCTCTCGCTGGCAGATGATCAAAATATTTTCTAAGGGAAATTTTTCAAGAAATGCAAGAGGTGATCTAAAATATTTTTCTAAGGCAAATTATTTTCTTCTTGAAAATACGCCTAGAGCTTCAGGGTGGTGAAATTTTCCGAGGCACGAGCAATTTTCTCAGTGAAGAAGTCAGGAATGCAGGATGAATTCAAAGTTTTCCAAATTGGAGCAACGCAGAGTGATCACAGGCGAAGAATGAATTTAAAATGATGAAAATAATATTTTCCTAAGGTTCAAAATTGAAAAATTAAATGAACCCGTTCGTTGGGTACCCATGAATTCGAGACATTCTGACAAAAATTTTCTTCTGGGTACTGGACGTTCGTGATGAATGATGGATTTCCAAGTCTTCTGAACTTCGCCGACACTCTTTTAGTGAAGAATTTAATCAGTGCTCAAATTGTGAATTTTCCTAAGGGAAAATTTAAAATTTTCTAAGGCAAGGTGAATAAAATGTGTTTTCAAGATGAATTTTCTTTGAACGATGAATCTGAAGTCAGTTGCCTAAATAATTTTGATTGAATTCTTCAAAGATGAATTTTTCAGAGCACAGGAGGAGTTGAATTCGATTTCCAGTGACAGAGCTCCGGCTGGTGGATTCAAAAAGATGAATTAAATTAAATTTTCAAAAATGAATTCAAAAACGCCAGTCAAAGTCAAGTTTCTAGAAGAATAATATTCCCGACGACTGGAGACAAGTGTCAGAAACACCAGAGAGGGAAAATTCGAATTCTTGAAGTGTAGTGGAGTTTAATGGCACTGGCTAAAATTAACTTCTTCTAGAATTCGAATTCTAGCTATAAAATGAACAAGTTTCTTACTTGTTTTCACAGCTGAGGAAGTCGAACTTGCTCTGAGAGTGAAGCATTGCAGTGAGTTGCTGAAGCTTGAAGGAGTTCAAAAATTTTGCTGAGGAGTAGAGAGTTGAGAGGAAGACGCCTTGAGTTTGCTTGTGCTGAGAGTTGAGAGGAAGACGCCTTGAGTTGCTGAGAAGTGCATTAGCAAAGAGGACGCACTTGCTGGTTGGAGAGTTTGAAGTTGCTGAGAGAGATACGCCTTGAGTTTGCTTGTGTTGCCAGTTGAAAGAGAGGACGCCTTGTAGTGAGTTGAATCGTTGAGAACTTAAAAGGCACGAACTTGCTGATTGCTAATTGCTGGTGTGGAGTGCGAATTTGCAGAAGTTCAAGTTGCAGATTGGAGTTGCTTAGAAATCTTTTTCTAAGTGTGAAGTATTGAAATTCGAGAAAGAAGCTGAGGTTTGCAAACACGAGAGTTATTGCAGCCCCTATACAATGCCTTATTTTATTAAATTTAATTGCTGATGAATGTTTGTTATATTGCAGATGGCTGAAGCGAGGACAACCGGAAAGGACAATGGTGCCTCAAGACAAGCTGTGATCAAGAAGCTAAGCAAAACGTTCATGCCAGAGTCGAAGTTTATTTCAAAGCTGGGCAAGTTGACGGACACCAATTTGGGCTCTGTCAACCTGGAGACCTTCAAGAACAGGCTGTTTGGAATTGGAAGTCATCGGGCTTCGGTCACTTCACACAACATCGTGCGGAGTGGATTATATGCAGCTGCTGGTTTTCCGCCAGCCATTCAGTGCTCAGAGCTGATAATGGAGTGCGCTAATTGCTATGAGAAGGAACACCAGTCGATCATGTCACCTGATGGCCAAGTGCTTGCCAATCTTACTCCGGCAGCCATTGGTGAAGCTTTTGGGATCCCGGTACACAGAAACATGATTTACAAATCCAGGGAGCGAGCGGAGCGGATGTATGCTTCTGCTTTCGAGAGATGCATGGATACAATTAACACCCACTGGATGAGCACTCCTAAGCCATCTCGTGCGAAGTTGCCAAAACAGATCATAGCGAAGGACCTGAAACAAGAATACTGTGATCTCATCATGATGCTGAGCAGGGTTGGTGGTTGCCCACAGTCTTACATTTTTGAGCCTTGGATGTTTTATTACATCAACCTGGTGCTAGAAGGCAAAGACAATGTCAATTGGGCCGAGATGATCAACGATAATATACATGAGCAGCTCCTGAGCTTGAGGAGAACAAAGACATTTTATATGAGCTCCTATCTCATTTATATGTTGGCACGGATGACGAGATACAGGGGGATTTCTTACAAAGAACCTGTGGGATGCGGCTCTCATCAGTTCAAAATCCATGAGGCGTGTACACAGTTGCACCTGTCAAGCACAACCTCCTACAAACGTGTCAACGATTCATTCACTATGTACATCACGAGGCTGCTTCAGGAGCGGTTACATCACAGAATCTCTAGAGATGCCCAGGAGCTAATTGAAAGGTATGGGTGCTGGTTTATACAGTTTCCGAGATTTTCATATATTAGGCTGCAAGGTTTTTCCTCATACCCATATAGGCTGCCTAAGTATCCGACAGATAGAATAATAATGCTAGAGATATCCAGACAGTTGCTAGCCTTCGACAAAATTCAAAAGAAGAAAAAGAAAGGAGGGATAGAATTTCCAATTGTTATGGGCAACTCGGATGAGGTATGTTCTTCGATACAGGCAGCTAGAGAAGCTGAAAGTGAGCTTCAATTTTATCATTTTTCATACCACACTAGTCGACAACACTATGACCCGCATCATAACATCAAATGGGTGTTGTCAGAGGAGTTTAAACATAAGGCCACCATAGAAGATTATTGGGCTGATGCAGTTGATGAGATTGAAGTAAGGAAGAGAATGTTCTCTCGGTTGCCGATTACTCTGATCAGGGAGTGTGAGGTTGTGCCAGTTCCGGACCAGGTCAATGAAGATATGGATGTTGTGCATCCGGATTATGCAGCTGTTCGAGATACTCCACTTCCACCTATAGATTGGTCAGAGCCCGAGGTTGCAGATTTGGATACTCTTTCCATCCCAGTTATGACATTCACCAGAGCCTGGGTTGATAGACGAGTAAACAGATTGAAGAGTAGGTCAATTGCCTTGACTTACAATATGATGGGAGATCACAGGACGCCCACCACTGGCAGAAAGAAGCAGATTACACGAGGTCCAGAGTCTAGGAAGAAGGAAATAGTTCAGCCAGAGCCTCCACGGATTACAGTGGCAACACCATTGGAGACACGTTCTCCAAGTATACAGGAGGTGTCTTTGTTTGCTGATTAGAGGATTGCGGTGAATCAGGTACCAATAGTACAGGATGATATTCAGCCTCCACGGAGAGAGTCAATTGGCCAGAGCGCCAACGTACCTGTTAGGATTGATCAGCAGGATGATGAGGGGACTATTACTGACCCTCAGTTCCAGCAGGGATTAGAGGAGGCCATGAACGATGATGATGATATAGTGTCAGGTGATACTCAGCCACTTGAGGACGATGAGCCTCGCCAGAATGATGAAGAAGTTGAACAAGTTAGAGAAGTGGAGGCACAGGAGCAGCAGCCCTTCGATATACAGTATGAGGTGCCCGATTGGCTTAAAGATAGAATGAGGAGAAGCCCTAGTGAGGAAATTGATCCAGCAGTTGAGATGGAGGAGTTCTTAAACAGGATCAGTGCACCTCCACCGAAGAAGAAGGCAAGGAAATTTTCGAAGATATCCACTGAGGAGGATGGCTCTCGTACCCTTCACGTTGCTGTTCCACGAGTTGAGTGTGACCGGAATGAAGCAGTTCCTGAGAACTATGTGGTCACCACTCTAGACTTGGGACGCCCTACTGGTGCACAGATTGTTGAGGAGTGTGATAACTCCTTCCTTGCCCTCAAGGATAGATTGTTCAAAAAGGAAGGGAAATATAAGAAGTTGAAACGAGAACACAAGGCCTTGATTGGATATGTTCAGTAGTTGTCTCGTTCTCGAGGGCAGGATGTACCAGTGATAGAGCCTCCAACAGATATTCCTAGAGAGTCGATCAGCGGCCTAGTAGAGTTGGGGAGGATGGCACAGGAGGCAGATAAATGGGTCACAGGAGTTCGTGCTGAGACAGAGAGATTTATGGAGGACCTTGCTTCTGCCTTTCAGCAGGCCTCTACTATTTTGACACGGATAGATGCGGTGGATCATGCTTGGGCGATGCTTCCATCTATCGAGTAAGATGATCGCGTCTTGAGGTATTGAGGCATGTGCCATTGCGATTCTGATTGATGGAGTGTCATTCAGGAGAATGACCGATATGACTACTGGTGTATTCTTCGGCTATCACAGGGCGTGGTTTCTTCGATGCGGCACAAATTCAGCCAGAGTACATAAGGCTATGGCCAACATTATAGATGGAGTTCAGAATACCTTTGAGGCTATATTTGCTAGGCGGCTGAATCCAGATGAAGTTAATTTTGATAATTTGAGGGGTTTGCTGGTGCCTTTCTTCGCAGATGTTAAGACCTTTGTACAGGATGATTTCGAGAATACTACTACTTTCTCCACTTTGATCCAGAACACGCAGGACTCCTTAGCTGCTTGGAGAAAATCTTGTACAAGGCATGAGCATTCAGTCACAGTATTAGAGTTTCAATTAGATTGTGTTCCACGATTTGATTCAGGAAGTTGAGGCCGTACTTGGCAGATTTGTTGAGTTGGCAGTCAGAGAGAAGGCAAATGGGAACACACTACTGGACGAGGATCTTCTAGAAGACTGAATATGGGCATTTATTGCATTTGCTATTTATGGGAGTGAGTGGGAATCTTTGATTCATTTAATGTACCACTCCCTATTCTGGCAGTTTTTAGGGTTAGGGCTGAGGTGGCACGATTCTGGCCACTCTATTAATTGTAACCCTAGCCGTCTTTTGGGACTTGGCTAGCTATAAAAGGGGGAGTCCCCCTCATTTGTAATTCATTAGAAGATTAGAACATTACAATCAGAGTAGAGCTAGAGATTGGAGAGATTGCATAGTAGAGTATAGTAGTCATTTTGCTTAGCATAGTGTGGAGAAGAAAGAAAGTTTTCCCTTTGAAAACTTTTGAAGAGATTGTTGTGTAATACTTTTCATGATAATAGATCTTTTCATTGATGGTGGAATTCGTCTTGTCATGAATTGCTAGCAAGGTTTCTTCTTCCTTTCGTATCCAAGTAGCTTAATTTCATGCAAGTAGTTTACTTTGATGTGTGGTGTTTTATTGAGATAGCTTCACTTTATTCCATACCACTAGCGGCTTGTTGATGATAAGTCCGCCTTGCGTGGTCAACTGGACATTACCTTGAGTTTAACTTCGGTTGTGGTTTACATGCTTATATGCGTCGTTTTGATGGTGTATGTATGTTAAATTATAACTTGAACATCTTTTGCTATCCCCTTGAAGATTGCACCGATTTTACTGAGGCTGTCCGACGTGAGGCTAGGTGAAATCTGGTTGAAGTCTATTGAAACAAAGCTCCACATATCCTGCATTTAGAATAGAATATAAGTTTCTTAGGCCTTATACCCCTTTACTTTCCGCACATTTCCGATTAGTTTTAGGAAAACAAGCTATATTGCCAAATCATATGCGCAAAATCCCCTTCAAAATCATACCAACTGCTAACTGCAAGAAGTCTGAACAATTGTGTAAGTCCCTTCGTAAGAACACAGCAAATACACATCAACCGAACTGGGTCTATTCGCATTAAAGGAACCTTGGAGTTGAACGTGCGAACTTTCTCGCAATCTTAGTGCACGGAATACTTTGATCAAGAGAGAATGGAGTAGCCTTTGGACTATTTTGTTCTGCTGTTTGGTGCGGTCTCAAAAACCACGTCAACAATACCCTAGGAAAACCCTCCTCTTGAGGGAGAAAAACCTAACAACAATATATCACTTATATATTGAATTTCAACAACAAAGATCTCCTTACAAGAGGTGATATGAAGGCCTAAATACAAGCACCAAAGTATGATGCAACGCAGAAACACAATGAACTAATTCACTAATGAAATCTCAGCCTCCAATAATGCCGAACTGATCTTGCATATAACTCGATTTGTCTTGTATATGAATTCACACCAAGTAGGAATGAAGTGTAGTGCATGAACTATGAATGAATTCACAAGAAAGAAGTCGGCCTCCATAAATAATCGCGCCTCTAAGGAAATCGAGCCAATTATATTAAATGAATAATAATCTTTTATCAAGTGTTTTTTCATTAAATCGTTTCCATCAATTAAATAGCCGTAAGGCTATGATTTAATTGATTTCGATTTGGGTTGGAATAAAGCGACCGACATTGTATACATCAACACTCCCTCTCAGCTAGGGAGAATACTTCTAGTTGCACAAGACATATCACCTTATCGTAATGTCTACCATAATGGCTACACCCATATGTGGAAAAGAAAGATATCAGCTCATCGTGATATCAGATATTAGCTCATCGTGATATCAGATATCACCTCATCGTGATATGAAATATCACCTCATCGTGATATGAAATATCACCTCATCTTGATATCAACCATCATGGCTACACCCATGAATGGTATGTACAAGTGCTCATCACTTAACGTGATGTTGCCACCTCATCGTGACGTTCACCATGGCTCTCCCAGAGGGTGAAACACAAGTACATGAAAAATCATTTCAGACTCTCTCATGTGATGCTGTCATGGAGTCACACACATGACATCCACCATGGCTCTCTCGGAGGGTGGAAACAAGGGCTTTCACCTCAAATCTCAAAAGATAAATGCATTAACAAGGGCTTGCACCTCAAATCTCTCTCAAAGAGAAATGCATTAATGAAGATCACTGATACTGAGACTCCTTCTCAGTTAAGACTGGATTCTCCACCATACCAACTGTATTGCTTTCCTCAATTCCATATCTCTGATATAATGGTATTTGATCTCAACATGCTTGGTTTTGTCATGAAACACAGGATTGACAGAAAGCTTCCCACAGCTCTGGTTATCACAATGAATGATAGTAGGCTCCATTGATTGCCCAAACAATCCTGCAAGGAGCTTTCGAAGCCACACTGCTTCCCGAGCTACCACACAAGCTGCAATATACTCTGCCTCTGCTATATCAATGCTATAGATGACTACTTCCTGCTGCACCAAGATATCATAGTAGACCCCAAACTGAAGCAACATCTAGAGGTGCTCTTCCGATCAGTGACACACTCTGCCCAATCAGAATCAGTATAATGATGCAACTTCAAATCTACACCTGAAGATTATCTCAACCCATATCCAACTGTGCCACGCAAGTATCTCATGATATGTTTTGCTACAACAAGATGTATCTGCCTTGGTTCACACATGAATTGATTGAGTGCAATCATTGCATAGCAGATATCCGGTCTAGTGTTGACTAGGTACATCAAGGATCCAATCAACTTCCTGTACATTGTGGGATCCACCGGGTTTGAACTAGCTGTAGCCTCCTTTAACTTATGTAGGTCAATCTCCATAGGTGTAGACATGGATTTGCAATCTGTAACGACCTATTCCTTGTGTAAATTAAAATTTTCCAAATCTCACTTTAAACATATAAAGGTAACAAGTAACAAAGACAATACAATAAAAAATTTCCTTTCTTTATTGATAAATATGTACAAGTTACAATATGTTTCCACATGAATTTCAGTTTCATTGCAAATATAAATTAGAGTTCAAAAGTAATACAGTTACATACATAGCTCGTAAGCTTTTGCACAAATAGAAGTAAGAAGGTCCAGGAGTCCGTCCTTTCAAATCTTGGTACATCGGCCGCTTACTGTGGAGGAGAAACATCACTCGGGCGCTTTTCCGCCAACCACGGACTTATAATGCGGTCCCCCGCACACCTATCGTTAGATAGATGGCCCTCCCTTCGAAGAAGAGATTGGTAGGGTATCCTTTAACGATTACCAACTGAGCATAGTGTTGTGTCCTACACAACTAGAACTTTGCTATTTCACAATCTCGAACTAGTACTAGGATCACAATGAACTGATAGTGTAGTCTCAACTAACTCACGTCTATGTGGCAGTCGTACGTTTCACTACTTTGGCCAAAGTATTCTCATTCAGTACTTCAAATGAAGGTCATCTATCATAAACACTACTCAGGGCCGACTTGACTTGAGGCTTCCATACTCTATGCATAGGTTTTGCCCTTCAATGGGTGAATCCGTCACCCCAGACATCCTACAACCATACTATCCTACTAGGGATGAATAGCATAACATGTAAACTATAAAATCCTTCTCCTATACCGGAAACCAAAATTCCTAGGAGTTACACAAGCTTCATCGAGTTAACCTATTAACTAAAGCTGTGGATTGTTTATATTTTCATGATCCATTCAAACTCATCCTAGTACTTAGTATTTATTTCAACCATATTCTCCTCATATGGAGATAATACAAAACATGCAAATTTCATTTTAAATGCATTTTAAACTTCCTCACAAATTCCTTCACATAAATTCACTTCTAATGCACAATTTAAGTAAACATTTCTCATAGTAGCTCATTTCTTCTACAATCTAAATTGCATTCAAGAAATGACCTTCAACCTTAACAGTTTACTGCCTATTTACAACGAGTATGTGAATTAAAAGAAAACTCAATTTCTCCTTTTTCTTGTGAATGCAGTTAAACTAGTAACTACTTGATAATGCACAAACAACATACACAAATTCTACAACATTCAAGTATTCAAAATAGATTGATTAACTTAAGAATAACTTATGCCTGTTTCAGTGTCCTTTAAGAAATGATGTCAAGGCACTTCCAGCACTTCGGAATGCGTCTGGCAAAACTCCCTCAAGCTGTTTGTCTTTTCTTGCAGATTTCCTTTTCAACGCCTCTCTTTTCTCACTCTAATTATAACACTCAAAAATTGATACACAGCTTCTAGAAATTAAGATCGCTCTCAGGAAATTTTAAAGTTCTCAATATTTAGAATTGAGGATTGCTCATAGCATTAAGGCTGCTCTCAGAAAATGTGATGACTCTCAGGAAATGTGAAATGCTTAGAAAATATGAACTCTTAGAAACAAATTCGAATTCCAAATTGGTGTGTTGAAGAATGAGCAAGGGAGCCTTTTATAGTGTTTAGAAATTCAACTGACTTCCTCATCCTAAGGCGTTCAAGCTGCCAGCACTAAAACTTGAAAAGATTTTTGAGAGATTAGGGCTGAAAATCCCAAGTATATCTTTATCCCTTCAAGCCACGACTTCACATGGCGAATTCCTGAGCTTAACACCTCTCAGCGGTTGCAGATTTTAAGGTATTTTGACGCAGTCAGATTGCAAGGTTGTTCCAGATGAGAGGTCAAGTTTATAATGTTCCCATGTCGCCATTTTTGTTGCCTTTTGTTCTGCATTTGCAATGTGCTTAAAGACCAGATCGCATTCTATGTGTCTTAGGGGCGACATTTACCAGGTGCGCGTGAATTTCTCATGTGTTTTCTCCATGATCTCTTCAATAAAACATATTTTATTCATTTCAAATGTTCTTTATCAATATTTTTGACTTCTCTTAGATTTAAATGTCTCAAACAAAAGGCTCGATTTCCTTTTGAGATTATCATTCTCTCCATAGTCAAAAGTCGAAATATTTCACCATTGTTAAAGGATTTAAATCCTTTATGTTTTATTTTATTCTATTGAATATTTTGTGTTATTTAAATTTATACAATTTCCATTTCAATATCATACATTTATATATTTTTATTATATATGTATTTTAATTAAGTGTAATATAAATATATATATATATATTTTCCGACATTACATCGCGATATTTTTATATATTTACATATATGTAGATATTACCTTAATATTAGTACATATATTTTAAATATATAAATATATAATATATTTACATAGGTATTTATGTATTAATGTATATATCCTTAAATATAATCACATCCTTAATATATACATTTATACATAAATATATATGTAAATTTGCTAGGCAATAATATTAAATATTATTTTCACCACAGATATAAGGCGGAATGTGTACATATATACTCTTGTGTATACAGGTATGTACGTACCCATTCAACCTTTAACACATCTTTCACATCATTCATACAAGAAGTCACAGTATAGTAAGTCTGACATTAAACAATCATAACTCCTAAGCACAAAGAAGTGAATTCAGACTCCTAATGTCAATAAACAAGCCTATGGATGACTTATCCTTAACTCGACAAACTGACTTAGCTTACTCAGTCTATAGTATGTGTGTGTATGCTCAATTGGTACCTGTTACTGTTTACCCGACCAAGCTCCTCCCCGAGTGATATCTCTCCTCTGCCTGGAGGAATGATCCTATTTCTTGCACATCATGACACGACAACGGGAGTCATTTGCTCAAAACAAGGTAGTATACATAAAACATAATAAAAAGTTAGAATAAACATTATTCCATAACTTATATGCAACATTTATTCAAAATTACATCAATAGAAGTATCAGACAAATGAGACTATAATTTGATAACAAGAACAACATGTTTTATTCATCTAAAAGATTCAATCATTACAGTGCATTTCCCTATGCAGTAGTAGCTATACAATCGGGGTGTAACACAATCCATCATACCAAACCTCTTAAGTATATCAAAGGTGTACTTACCTTGACTTATAATCATCTCATCTGGCTTCTGCCAAACTTCTAAGCCAAGGAAGTAATGCATGAGCCCAAGGTCCTTCATTTCAAACTTAGAAGCCAACTCCTTGCATTTGATAGTGAGGTGTTCTTCTCCAGTAAGAATCAAATCATCAATATACAAAACCAAAATCAATGCTTCACCACCAATTACCTTGAAATACAGATTTGAGTTAGCATCGTTCTTGGAGAAGCCCAAGCTCAACAGGTAACGATCAATCCTTTCGTACCATGCACGAGGTGCCTGCTGAAGACCATACAAGGCCTTCTTCAGCCTGCAAACATGAGACTCCTTCCCATGAACCTTGAATCCATCAGGTTGCTCAATATAAACTTCTTCCTCGATTACACCATTCAGAAAAGCTGTCTTCACATCCATCTGATGAATCTTCAATCCTCTAGATGCAACAATGGCAATGATGGTTCTGACAAAAGTGTAGCGAGCAATTGGAGCAAATGTTTCTTTATAGTCAACTCCCTCTTTTTGTGAAAACCCTCTAGCCATGAATCTTGCCTTGTACTTCTCAATGCTCCCATCAGCCGCATGCTTGATCTTGAAGAGCCATTTTGAAGATACCACAGATTTGCCTTCGGGTCTAGGAATTATGTCCCAAACGTCATTCTTGAGAATTGACTGATACTCCTTTGTCTAGCATCTCTCCAAACCTGTTGACTAGAAGCTTCCTCAACACTGGAAGGTTCAAACTCAATAATCTGACTCATCAAAGCAACATAACTGGAGAACTTATGTGGTCTCTTACTTTCTTTGAAGGTTCCTCTTAGTGCTGCAAACCTTTCTGCCTCCTACATAGTTTGCCTAGCCCAGAGAGGTCTTTTTCTCCTAATCACAATATCGGTAGGCCCATCAGTAGGTTCCAAGGGCTCAACTGGATCATCATCTTCCTTCAATTCTGAAGTCTCCCTTTGAATCTCAAGAGCATGGTCAACTTCCATATCCTGAGGAGACTCTTCATTATCAATCTCCATATGAGTACCCTTGGATCTTCTGAATGCAACATCTTCCTCAAATGTGACATCTCTACTGATCTCGATCAACTTCTGACCTGGAATGTATATTCTGTAGGCTTTTGATGTCTCACTGTAACCTACAAATATCCCCTTCTTGCCAGAAGGCTCCAACTTTGTTCTCTTTTCCTTCAGTATATGAACATACACAAGACATCCAAAGATCCTCAAATGACTCACTTCTGGCTTCTTTCCAGTAAAGGCTTCTTCAGGAGTCATGTTCTCTAGGATTCAATGAGGACTTCTATTCTGAACATAGACTGCTGTCCTAGATGCTTTTGCTGCTTCCAATGAGGACTTCTATGCTGCCCACAGGAAGGTTTGTAGATCCTGGTCATGAATCATGGCTTTTGCTACTTCCACAATCGATCTGTTCTTCCTCTCTGCAACACCGCTTTGTTGAGGATTATAAGGGACACATAACTCCCTCATAATCCTAGCTTCAATACAGAAATTCCGAAAGCTGCCTGAAGTGTACTCTCCTCCATTGTCAGATCTCAGGACTTTGATTCTCTTCCCAGAAAGGTTCTCTACCTGAGCTTTGAACTCCTTGAACCTTTCTAATACCTCCTCAGATTCTTTAGTTTTCAAGAAATAAATCCAAGTCTTTCTAGAGTAGTCATCAATAAAAAGAATGTAATACAATAAACCACTTGAAGAAGCAAGAAACATTGGACCACATAAGTCAGAATGAATGAGATCTAAAATACATTTGGATCTACTTTCTCTACTATGAAATGGACCTTTTGTATTCTTACCCAAAGCGCAGCCTCTGCAAACTTTAACATTGGACCGACGCTGTATACATCAACACTTTTCACTATTCCCTTTATAATTTTCTGTTACTATTCACTTTTTACTATTCCATTAAAGCAAACTTTAATATTTCCAATTTGTCTTTGGATTCATCAACTAAACTCCAACTGAAAGGCTCTTAAAGCTCCTAGCTAAGCTCCACAGTCCTCGGTTGGGTCCCCTAACCATTTTGCTGACCTACAGGGACCCTAATAGTAGGCCAACCTTCGCTATAGTCTGAGCTGCCTAATGAAGGGACATTACACACTTCTGGAATAAAATTTTTGTATTTTCATATATCTCTAATAGAGAAGCTAATATTTATCTTGTGAGTGTTCCAAATATTGTGAAAGATACATGAAAATAATTTAAACCAACAACTCAAAAACTAGAAAACTGAAAACTATTAAACTATTTTTTAATTTTAAAACATGCTTTGATGCATCCCCGGGATGGTCGGGGGACGAGTCAGGAGTCCCCTAGCCGTCTTCGGGACTGCTGACTGTCCCCCTTTCCCTATAGACCGTTTCCCCATTTCGGGGACGTTTCCCAGCTTTTGAAAAAAAAGGGGACGCCAAGGGACCGTCCCCTAGTCATCCCCCTGTACCCGGGACATCCCGGGGATAGGGATGGGCCATTTTGAGGGGGGGGATGCATCCCCAGGTTTCCCTGTTTTTTTATTTTTTATTTATGGTCGGGGCTTAGGGCATTTTAAATTGTCTTTTTTAGTTTAACTTTGAATTAGGTTGTATTAAACTTAAAGTTTTTAATATTAATGAGGCTTTTCTCATAATGTATAACTTACTGAGGGTTAAGTAGAAAACAGTGAGCTCTCCCAAAAATACTAGTTTGTGCTCCATGATAGTAGCACCTACTATTTTATCATCAGTCCTTTGTTTTTTATAAAAACTCTCATAGGCAAAAGTAAAATATATATATTTTTATAATAATCCTATTCTCTTTTTTTTTGATGAGTAGAGTTTTAGGTACTGTTTTTGTAATATCTACACATGATGTTTGGCACAAAATAACAAAATAAAAAATTTTCTTATTTTTTTTAATTGGCAAATTGAGAGTTTTATTGGAGCCCTCACCCATGAAATATAAAATAATAGTAGCATGGGGTTGAAGATCAACTAGGAGAATAGATGAGAGGCTCTCCCATTTGCTTGGCTTATCATTGATCCTCACTAAGAAAGGCGATTGATCTATTCTTGTATTTTCTAGGAGATCAGCTGCTCTATTACACTTCCTATAGCCATGAAGAAAACAATATTGTCAAACAACTTATACAAGAGACAAGGCTCCAAAAAAGTGCTATTAAGCTTCCAATCCTTAATGTTCTCCTTAATCAAGCCTGCAATTAGTTGTACAAGCTTCCAGTTTAAAAAAATCAGGAATCTAATAAAACAATACAATATTTGTAAAAATTAATAAAATTTTTCCCTATACACAGTTTAAACCAGAAGCTTGTACAAGTAATCGATGGACTGTGGAAAACTCATACCAACTACAAGCCTGCAGTATTTATTATTAAGCTATGAGACCCTTCAATTATCATCTTCTTGCAACCCAAAGAAGAATCTTAGACCCTCCAGCAATGCCTCCACCTCCACCTCATTGTTAGACCTTGACCCCAAAAAGAAAGATCCACCTTTGACTAACTGTCCAGAGAAAGAGTGAGCCAAAGCCCCTGCTTCACTCAAGTTGGGATTTCCCCTTGCTGCTCCAGCATAATTCAACTTCAGGAAACCCTTTAGAAGAGGTTTCCAAGGAGCTGCTAATCGCTTAATTCAGTTATCAATCACCCCATTGATAGGGGAAAATTTTATTAATTTTTACAAATATTGTATTGTTTTATTAGTTTCCTGATTGTTTTCTCATTTTAAACCTGAGTAACTAAATTCCATTTACAGTTTTGCCATACTGTGTCATTCTTGTGTAAATGGTATGCTAGTGTGGGTTTTGGGACATTGCTGATTTGCAAAAAAAGGTTCTTGAAGGCCTATTTAGAGGGGCAATAAATCATTGTGACGGCTCTACGGATGGTTGCTCGAGGACAACACCTCACTCTTCTCGAGTTTTTCCCTATTTTAGGTTTCTCTAGGTCATATTGCTGTTGTCTTTCATGTTACTTGTTTCAGTGCTCTTTCTTGATATCACATGCTTATTTACATTGTTCTTTACTCTTATTCGCTGTAAACTTCATAGTTAGGGGCTGGTTTTCCATGCTTCTACACATGGAACAGCAACTTATGCAATCAATTTACATTAAGGAAGTACACACTTTGTTTTGATGAATTATGTAGTGGACTCTCCACACTAATTAGTTATCAACATTAATCAACAACAAACCAAGTTGGCTATAACACATGCAATTAATTAATGAGATTAGAAACTCATGGCAATCTACAGCTTCAATAAGCACTCACCACTTGCAAATATTTGTATATTGTCTAACTTAATCCTTACCTCTTGTGAATATATGTATATTAGCCCACTTAATCCTTTGTGTTTGAATTTGCAATGGCTGTATGCACATTCATGCATGCCTAGCTGGACAAATTAGTCACACATTCACAGTGTGGACAAATTAGCATGTCATAATTTCCACTGTAGAAGAAGGCATGCACAGGATGTCAATGCCGACAATACATCAATTTCAGGGATTAAAGATATGGATAAAAACCAGTATTTCCTAAAAGATCTCACAGCATCCAGAAGAATGATGGCAATAGCAAAAAAAGTGCATAATTATTTCCTCATGCACTTTACAATCCAAAGAGTGAGATCATAATGGAGAATGATGGCAATGGCAAGAAAAATACATAATCATTAATGGGAGAGTGGATTCAAGTAGATGGACACTTGGACAGGGTGTTGATACTTCAGGTAAATGTCCACACTTCCTACCACAATGGCAAACACAAACCCTTTGCTAACATCAGAATCTCTGATGTCCTAACACTGTATCATATGGAGAATCATATGTATGAAAGCATTGGTATGGTAGATATTAAAGTTGTGAGATAGTTCTTTACATTTTGATTCTAGGCTCAGAACTTTTAAATCCCCAGTTTTTCCTCTCTTTCATTTTTAGGTTCTTAGCTGTTGGGATTAGCAATGTAAATCTATTTCTGCAGCAGAGATGTTATGTCCCTGTGCCTTGTCTGGGTCTGGGCTTGGGCAATTGTATGCACCTTTACCCTTAATTAATTTAAATTTTGTTTTACCCAAAAGAGAGTAGTGAATAAATTTTCTCTTAAATTGAAACCATCTATAATGCTGTTGGCGTAAAATCTAACACCTCTGGAGTGCAGGTTTGTACGGACAGCTATGTACACTATGCAATGAGTGCTCTTCAAATTAGGAGGGGAAGCTCCCTCGTTGTGCTGGAATGCATGGAAAAGAAAAGTAATCTAAGTCCTATCTTTTTGTTCATTTTGGAAGAGAGGCACAAGGTTAAAGAAAACCAAGAGCGTTGCAGCTAAGAGTTTTCTGGTTTACTTCCGTCATTAACTACAATAAGCTAACTACTTTAAATCTATCAGGTTTCTCAAAGCAATTATGAGGGAAATGGGCGGGGTTTAGATTCTCTACTTGAGGGCAAGGTGGCGCAACTATCATCTCAATCTAAACCAGCTTATTGGGCACAAAACAGATTTAAGAATTTACCATGACAATCTTATGAAACCCTATGTGGCATAACACTTGATCATAACAGTAAAGACTCATTAAACGACTTTTATCATCAAGATCTTTATGAAACCCTGTGTGGCATAACACTTGATCGTAATGACAAAAGATTCACAACACAGATTTATCTAAACTATGAGAAGATTTACCATGAAAATCTTATGAAACCTTGTGTGGCATAACACTTGATCAGCATAGTAAAGACTTCACAAAACGATTTTATCATCACAATCTCACGAAACCCTATGTGGCATAACGCTTAATCATAACGATAAAAGATTCACAAGACAGATTTATCTAAACTATGGAAAGAATCCACCATTACAATCTCTTGAAACCCTATGTGGCATAACAATTAATCGTAATAGCGAAGACACATGAACAAATACCAAAAGAGCAATATTGAGGGCAAAGGTGAAATTTGACATATATTTCTCTCTCAAGCAAAGAGATTATTTACAAATGAGCCAAAAGCTCTTATTTATATACACATCAAGGTGTAGGGGAACCCTAAAATCACCTTGTGTTAACTACAGTCTTGCAAATGCATGCAAGATTAATTATTAAACCCTAATGAAGTAAACTATACAGTTAACTGGAAAGCTACCATCAGTTAACTGGTACAAATAACCTAAATGGACCGTGTGCAAGCATGCACGTCCTTATTTAAAGCAAAGTTAACTGGACACTACCTTCAGTTAACTGGAAACCCTAACCCTAACTCCTGTGTTGATAATTCCAAGGA